>JAFEMH010006863.1:0-110002 GCA_022495995.1 Adenophora triphylla var. japonica | reverse complement strand
TAAAATGATCAGCCATGCCTTGTATTTATAGCGGGGGGCAGGGGGCGTGAGGTACATCCCTTGTCGTTCGACGAGAGAGGGAGTTAAACCGCCTTTGTGTCATGCTCGTGTCGGACGGCAGGCAGTCTGACTTATATGTGCATAGTTGGGCCGAGATGGATGGCGGGCCCGATGGGTTTGAGTGGGTAATTGGATAATTGGACTCAAATTGCATTTTAGCAGAGTACATGAGGCCCAAAAATCCAAGGAAAGTGGACCCAAAATATGAGTTCGGAATTAGGAGTATCCACAAATATGCCCAGATTAGAAAAGGCATTGTCAGAACTTGTCTAGTTAGAAAAAGAGCTTGTTCTTATTAGGAGTCACGAGAGCGAGAAAATAGTAAGTTTAGATGCTTTGAGAAGATGAAAAAAATTGATTTTCATAATAAAAATACAATTTCGAAAATTAGGGACAAGGTTTGAGGGGGTTAGTAAAGCTGCAGGTTGGGAGATGGAAAAGGAGGGTGTGATCAGGATCACATACCAAATGGTATTAAACCATCTTTAACGGATGCAAATTTTCTATCAAATACGAAATTCAGCCTTCTTTTTGCTCTTCAAAATTATGACTGTACAAGAAGGAACTACGAGAAGTTCAAAAGCATGAAAAATGTTATTCATTGCGGATGAGAAGTGGTTTACAATGACCAAAATGTAAAGCAAGGTACTACATTTACTGCTGAGTGAAATATAGCTTCTGAGATCATGCAAAGCAAAAGGATAGCATCATCAAAGTCATGTTTTTGTTGTGTGAAGTAGGCCACAATATAGAATAGTAATGGGGAGTTTCTATTTGATGGCAAAATCAGGCATGTGGCCTTTCAACAAAGAACAAAGCCGACCCAAGCAAGAAGAAAGACGGTAATATGTAGCGGAGCTTTGGTAAACTAGATTTACCCAAACCATTAGAATCGATCAGCAGAGGGTAGACAAATGGCGAAATGTTGATCAACCAAGTAAGATTTCTTTTATTGTTACATTTATTATTCAATGTTTTCATATAAATAATGTTTCATATTCAACTGAGATGCGGGTAATCCACCGCAATGTCGAGGCTCACGGTGGCCACCAAAGTGTAGAAGTGAAAAAAATCATCAGTTTCAAGTGGGTAGGATAATACACCACCACATATCAAAAACAAATGACCCAGAAATTTAGAGCAACCTTAACAAGCATCATATGAATTTGACATAAAACTAATATTTTCGAGCCGCCCAACGTCTCCTACGGATACAAACATTAATAATCTACAGGATGGTTTTGCTTCATTGGAATGCAATTAAAACATAGAGTTCTTTCAAAAGTGTTGATGACCTCAAGAAGAGCGATTTTAAGAAGCCTATGTAAAATTATCGAGGATAAGACACTTAACAAAATATTTCTTTCATTTGCAAAATGTTATGATATGCCATTATGAAAGCTAGAGGCCACAACAACTTTCCATTGCCTCCCATTTAGGGCAAGGATGCATTGGAAAGAACGGGGAAGGACTTTAAAGAGATTTGAATGTGGAAATTGGGTTAGTAAGAGAATGTGTTTGCACTACTTTGCAACAGGGTAGGTCATGGAGAGGGTTTTGAAGGCATAATGACACAAGCTTGGAAGAACAATTTCTTATTTGATTCAATGTGAAGACAACAATCAGCTTTTGAATTTTGGTTTATTGGGCTAATTTGCACTCTCAATTTTTGTTCATCATATAGTACCCTTAGCAAGTGATGTTATCACTATCTTTTTATTTTAAGAGATCTCAGCGTTTTTATAGTAAGGAAAGCTCATCCTAGACTTATTATTTTGTACCAGAAAACTCTTCTTATTTAGCAATTCCAAGTATCATTTCACCTCTTCAAAACCACACCAAAACCAAGGCAAAATTTGTTCTTATTTATCAAATTGGACAAAGTAGTACAATCAAATAGCATCAAAATCTCAGATTTCATCATCATAGAACACACCAAGACCAAGGCAAAATTTTTTCTTATTTATCAGATTGGACCAAGTAGTAAAATTAATTAGCATCAAAATCTCAGACTTCATCGTCATAGAACACACCAATACCAAGGCAAAATCTTTTCTTATTTATCAGATTGGACCAAGTAGTAAAATCAAGTAAAATAAAAATCTCAGATTTCATCATCATAGAACACACCAAGACCAAGGAAAAACCTATTCTTCTTTATCAAATTGGACTAAATAGAATAGTCAAGTAGCATCAAAATATTTGATTCCATCATCATATACCACATCAAATTGAACAAAGCATGGCAAACTTAGATAATAACATCACATAGATTCATAAAGGGACATTTTATCATTTCACATAATCACTCAATCACAAATCCCAACTTCATATTAAGAAATTCATAGAAAACATGTAAAATTGGAAGGAATTTTTTTTACAAGTTATTTCCAATGTCTTGAGTTTCCGAACAAGTTTCTGGAGGGGTGACAAGCAACCAAGGAAAGTAAAATTCCATTAACTCACGTAAATGATGGTTAACAACTTTCTTTGACTCCTCTGATTTAGGGTTTGGCTCATTTATTTTGTAACTGGAAGCAGCAAGTTCTTCCATCCATTGCTTGTACTCCTTCACGAAAGCCAAATAATAACCATGGGAAGCACATCTATCTTCTTCTGTCTTCACCTCTTCAAAAACCCTCAATTTCGTTTCCTCGATAACGGTGTCCCGAGAATTTGGAGATTCCCTATCTGTCATAACTATCGTCTCTGATGACCAAACGGCATAGCAATATGCTTGATATGGGTCAAGCGATGGCAACTGCGACGGATAATCGTTGACCAAACTCTCCGATTCAGTGAAAGGTATGGATGGAGGAAGCGGAAGATAAGGATGTTGCCAAGGAGAGGACGAATCGATGGAGGTGGAAGAAGGATTTTGTGGTGATGGAGAGTCCATGATAGAGAGATGAAGAAATGGCGATTTAGGGTTCCTGGCTGAGTGAGACGGCGCAGATGATAATAAAGGGGGAGAGAGAGACGAGGGTAGGGTTTTGTTAGTAGGATGGGTGTTTAGGGTAAGTAAGTAATTGGGTAAGGTTAACTTAAATAATTGGGCTGGATTAATTAGTGGGTTAGGATTAGTTGGGTGGGGTAGGAAGAGTATAATAATAATAATAAAAAGTTTCCATTTTTGGGTTGTTCATTTTTAAATGGGACATCCGAAAAGAAAAATTGTGTCTTTTCGAGTGGGACGGAGGAAGTATATATAAAAGCTATTACATATTATTACACGTTATTGACAAGATTTAAACTATCGACCTCTACTATAAAAGTTAATAGCGGATAATTCTAAGAAATTACAGTTGTAATTACTATTACAAAATTTAAGTGGTTTAATACTGATGCTTACAAATATTTCGGCAGATAATTATAATCATTCAACTAGTGAAAGTTCGGGTGTGTTAGTGTTAATAGTGTACATAGTGTACAAATATCTATTATACAATAGAGGACGGGAATAACCGCCTCTTAGATAGGGTATAAGTGGTGGCTAAAATTAAATCTTAAGCTTTTAATCCTACGGCCTAAATTCCTTCCCTTCCCACGATCTCTTCTCCCTCTCTCCGTCAAACACCCACGATCTCTTCTCCCTCTCTCCGTCAAACACCAGTTACTTCCACGGCTGCCATTTTTCTTCCGCGTTCACTTTGACGCTCTCCCCTCCCCAACAATATACAGCGACAACTATTTCCTCAGACTCTCTCTTGCAATCGTCAATCACCACTCAGCCCTCCCTTCTCCGATTCAAATCACCTCGACTCTTTCTCTTTCTCAAGTATGTTCTCTGATTTTTGATTGATTTTGTCTACTCTTATCTCTGATTCTGTCACATTTTGATTCTTCTTGCATTCAAAGTGATTGAAAGTGTAATACTTGAGAATATTACAAATACTCCTCCGTCTCAAAAAACTATTGAATTTTGTTGTGTGAGACCGAGAGAGTATTGGAGGATTTGATTTCGTGTTTCTAGGATTAATTTTTGTCTCTAACTTTTCTGGATTTCTCTCTTTCTCTCTCTTTCTCTTTCGAATTTTTGGGTTTTCTTAAATTGTTGAAAGGCTGACCTTTTAGAGTTTTTGGAATATGTATAGTTCTAGGATATTTTAGGTTGGTTAATAGTTTGATAAGGTATTTACTTGGTTGTTCTGGAAGCTTCTTTGATGAAAGAGAATTTGGAATTTATGGAATTTGATGCTCATAACCTTTTAGAACTTGGGTTTAACTTGAAACAAAATTATAGGCCGGGGGACCCTACTACCAGCATACACATGATGGATTAGCTCTGCTTGCACCTTGAATAATAATGTTGGAAGTGTGAACCAATCATATACAACATTTGGGGGGTTTGTTCTTATTTTGAAAGTAACAATTTTTTCTTCAATGTTGCGTTGTATTTTTAATGTGTATGTACAGCTGTTTTGGATAGTTTATAAGGTGCTATTTTGCACTGTTTTTGGTCTGCCTGGAACCTTTGTGCGCAACGGTGGGAGCATAAGAGTAGTTAGATAGCTTAAGTTCTACACATAGGGATGCACTGGTTTCAGTTATATCATTTCTCTGTATGGTATGAACTGTTTTGGGTCTTCCTGTAAAATAACATATTTATAATGGAATTATTAACTTCTTTTTTTTTTGCAGGTGATTTGGGCAATTTGCTGAATGGTACTGGGAAAGAACCTGGAAATCCATCATGCTTTCGCTCATTGCCTCATGTCCTGGTGGCTGTAATGTCGTCCCTCTTATTTGGCTATCACCTTGGGTGCGCTTTTTTATATTTGAACATCTTTTCCTTTCTTTTTCTGTTAGGTATTTACAACTGATAAATTTAAATATTCATGTCATCCTAAATGCTTCTCTTACATTCAAGGTGGTTAATGACACACTAAAAAGTGTTTCTTTGGACCTAGGATTTAGTGGGAGTACAATGTCCGAAGGTATCTTGGGCGATGGACCTTTCTATTTTATACCACATGCTCATCTCTGTTGTTCCTACTAATATTTTGTTACCTGTGGTCCATTTTTTCAATTGAAGGTCTGGTGGTGAGTACATGTCTTGGGGGTGCCTTTATTGGATCAGTTTTTAGTGGTTGGATCGCGGATGGGGTTGGTCATCGAAGAGCATTTCAGTTGTGTGCTTTACCTATGTTAATTGGTTCTTCGGTGAGGTCCGTATTCATATTTTGTTCCCATATCTATCAAATATCTTGCACTTAATCATCTTCTCTTCTACCTGGGTATTATTGCCTAATAGGATACGTCACAGATCTCATGGAGCCTGTATTTGCAGAATTGGAAATTCGAACTCCTAACTCTTGCTAAGAATGATATTTTGAAGTTTTATATGTACTTTTTGAAATTAGTCTCTTGATGGAGTTCTGTGCAGAAAGTCCTTATTGGCTTTTTAAGGTGATCCACATTCGTTCCTTATCTAAAATTTCTTCATCAAGGATGAACTTCAATACATTTTATGGCTGCAGTTTTACATTACTATTGGCGTATTTTATATTTCTCCTTTTATTAGTATTGGCAAATTTCATATTTTTTGCTTCCGTGCAACATTTTATCTTCCATATCCATTGAATACTGATTTTAGTTAACATTGTTCCTGAGTGTGGCTCAGAGGGGCCGAAGTGCCGAAGCAGAAGCAGCATTTGAGAAGCTTCTAGGAGGTTTACATGTGAAATCTGCAATGGCAGAATTGTCCAAGCCTGACCGAGGGGATGAAGTAGGTGCTGTAAAGCTTTCAGAACATATCTATGGTCGTCACGCTAGAGGTATTAGTCATTACTTTCTGATTACTTCTTCTATTACCAGCTGCATTTAGGTTGATAAACTTTTACTGGTTCATTTGCAGTGGTTTTTATTGGGTCGGCCCTTTTTGCTTTGCAACAACTGTCCGGCATTAATGCTATGTTCTATGACTTTACAGGGTCTATTATTGCGATGATTCTAAATTTCTCAATGGTACTAACTGCTTTTCTTGGAAGTTTCTTTGGCATGGTAAGTGAATTAATTTCTGCTCATAATCCTTTTTATTTAACTTTTACAGGTCCAGTATTAAAATGAATTATAGCACTGCCAGCAACTACATTTGAGGAAATACTAGAGCTTACCATTAAAACTTTCTCATGTATGACTATGACCTCTCCTCTACGGAGTTATTATTTCAGTGTGCTAATCATATATTTAGATTCTCATTTTCTTTATGTAATATATTTTGACTTATAACAAGAGTTTTCTCGGTTTTCTTTTGGACCTTAACCTGGAGCAATGGCGGTGGACGCGACAGACTATTGCTACCACCACCTGTTGTTGCTGGCTTCTATGGTGCGATTTTGCGAGTATTCGAGAGATAATAGGAAAGGGTGATCTGATTCTGTTCAAATATTTAAAAATTATTTTCTAAAGTATACAAATTTATCAAAATAAAATAATATAATCATGGACATTACTAATAGTATGATCCAGATAGAAAAATGCTTAAAAAATTGGCCACCAATGGCCAATATGATCAAATCGGGCTAAAATTTAATAATATTGCCAAAATAAAAAATGCTTAAAAAATTGGTCCACCAGTGGCCCAATTTATCTATCTGACCCAAATCTAATATTAAATTTATTCTTACAAATATAATTTATTTGTTCTCATCAATATTCAGTTAAATAATACTAATAATTTTTTTATTAGTTATTATTCTCTTGCCCAAACTAATTGTTATTTTTTTTTTTGCTTTTTCACGAGTTTAAAAAAAAAGTATATTTTAATTTTCAAGTATCGTAGTTTATTCCAACTTGAAAAAAATACAACTATATTTTTAATTTTTTTTTTTTGCACAAAAACTACAATACTTCCTTATATTCTCTACGACAGTTACACAAACAAACCAACCTCCAGGAAATGTTGATTATGACACACAGTAATCATCAGGATATTGGGTATATATTTTTATTTTTGTTTTTTGATGAGAGGAATGCGATTTCATCATTTTTTTAATTTGTGTACTGTCACCGTGCCAATGTAATTATACTAAGTCAAAAGGATAGTAGGTTACATAAAGAAAGAGGGTGAGGGGGCTGAGGGAAAAGAGGAAAGTGGGTGGGGTTGGGATTATGTAAGGGACCATCAATATTGTTATTCTTGCAATCAAATAAAAATTTTAACATTTTAATAGATTTGTTTTTTTTTTCTTTTTATGGTGTTTTGATTATTTACAATTAATGTAATCATAGATACTAAACTAAATGCATTTGGGAATTATGATCTCAACCACGTATTATTTATGTTGTACTGTCACTGTGCCATTGACACGGGTAGGAAAATACTGTTGGAACAATTACGATCCATTAAACATGAACCGACTCATTACTAGATTAAGAAGAGAAGAAGAAGAAGAAGACGGAAGCGTGTAATTACCTTGTGATTCCATGTTCGTTCTTAATCTTGTTCTTGTTCTTGAGTAAAGAGGATGAAGTAAGAATATAGACTTCAAATTAGGGAGGAGTAGATCTTCTAAATGATGAGTGCCCTTTAATCTCTTTATTCTTCAATTACTTAGGAAGAGTTTGGACTGAATGAGAACAATGTAACTAGTAGATTCATAGGCTTGATGGATAGGCCTTTATATAGAAATCCAAGGGGCACTTCATTTAGGAACTACACCTATTGATATATAAGATATTACCATTATACCCATCATTTAATGGTATACTTATATTATGGAATTCTACATATTATGTTGAGTTCTATACTTTATACCATATATTATAATATTGATCATTATATTATTAAGTATTTATATGTTATATTAATCCATGTTCTTACAATCTCCCACTTGAATTATTATAACATATACCTTCACTTAATAAATTTCTTTAATCATATTTATAACACAAATGACAACCCTTATGTGCACTTTGTTATCATTCGAAACCAATTCCGTCCATTAGTCATATAAGTATAAGGATTAAAGGGGCAGTCGTTGTAATTGATTCACAACTAAACCCACATTAATCACATATATATATCCAACTAAATGACATAAATTAAGTATAGATATGTAGCATGGAATATTAATGAATATATATGAAGAACGTATATATATATTCTCCAACTAGTCCTACTTTAACCAAATGAGATCAATTTAAATAAAACAACACAAGGAAATAGGAAACATTAAGAACTCCCACTGATTTAAGCATTATCAAAAGTCATTACACCCATATGAGCAACATGCTCGTGAAATACTAAAGGAGATAATGCCTTAGTAAATGGATCCGCTAACATGGAGTTTGTACCAATAAGTTCTATTTCAATTTGTTCATTTTGTACTCTCTCTCTCACAACAAGAAACTTAATATCTATATGCTTAGATTTAGATGAACTCTTGTTGTTGTTGGAGTACAATACCGCGGCCCGATTGTCACAATATAACTTAAGTGGTCTTTCAACACCTTTGACAATCTGCAGTCCTTCAATAAATTTACGCAGCCATATAGCTTGATTGGATGCCTCATAGCAAGCAACAAATTCGGCTTCCATGGTGGAAGTAGTAACTAATGTTTGCTTGGCACTTCTCCAAGATATCGCTCCACGGGCCAAAGTGAAGGCATAACCCGATGTCGATTTGCGACTATCTTGGCATCCAGCAAAGTCGGAATCGGAAAAACCAATGATCTCAAGATGATCCGACTTTGTATATGTAAGCATGTAGTTCTTCGTGTTTTGTAAGTATCTCATTACTCTTTTGGCTGCGACCCAATGTTCTCTTCCCGGATTGCTTTGATATCGCCCAAGCATGCCAACAATAAAGGCAAGATCTGGGCGAGTACAGACTTGAGCATACATTAGGCTTCCTACTGCGGATGCGTAAGGGATATTTTCCATATACTTGGATTCAAGATTATTTTTAGGACATTGATTTAAACTGAACTTATCTCCCTTAGAGACCGGGGTGTCATGTGGTTTACAATTTTCCATGCTAAACCTTTGTAATACCTTCTCTATATAGTTCTTTTGTGATAATCCTAACATACCTCGTGAGCGATCACGATGTATTTGGATTCCTAATACAAAAGAAGCTTCACCAAGATCTTTCATCTCAAATTTGTTAGAGAGAAATTTCTTGGTTTCCTTAAGAAGGTCCTTATCATTACTAGCATGTAAAATGTCATCCACATATAAGACCAAAAATATAAACCTACTCCCACTGAACTTATGATACACACAATCTTCACCAAGATTCATTTCAAAGCCAAATGAAAGAATAACTTGGTTAAATTTTAAGTACCATTGACGAGATGCTTGCTTGAGCCTATAAATGGATTTCTTAAGTTTACAAACTAGTTGACTAATTTGATCCGAATCAGTCACCATTTCTGGTTTCTTCATATAGATAGTTTCCTCAATGTCGCCATTGAGAAAAGCTGTCTTTACATCCATTTGATGAAGCTCAAGGTCAAAATGTGCCACTAAAGCCATAATGATCCTAAAAGCATTTTTAAAGGATACCGGTGAAAATATTTTTTTGTAATCAATGCCCTCTTTTTGAGTAAACCCTTTAGCGACAAGACGAGCCTTATGTCTTTCCACATTACCTTGTGAATCCCTTTTGGTCTTAAAGACCCATTTACACCCAATGGGTTTCACATTCTTAGGTAATGGGACAAGATCCCAAACGTTATTGTCATTCATGGATTTTAACTCTTCATTTATGGCATCAATCCACTTATGAGAATTTGGACCACTAATGGCTTCATGGAAGGTGATTGGCTCATCTCCCACTAAACCTAACGGTTCCTCATTCTCGGCAAGATACATATCATAATAATCCGGTATAGCACTCCTTCTTGCTCTATTAGATCTTCTTAATGGCATCGGTTCTTCTTGATTTTGAGGGTGTTGAATTTCCTCATCAACATTTTCATGTTGTTCATTAATAGGAGAATTAACGTCATTTTGAATATTATGTTCTTGTCGAATTTCAGGCACAACTGCTTGATTTTCGATAGGAACTATAGGAAGAGGTATAGAAACGAATTCCTCTTCCATTTCTTCAAATTCAAAATTACTATTCAAATTTTCCCCTCTAAATTCAACATCCTCAAAGAACCTAGCATTTCCCATCTCGAAAAAGGTTCTAGTTTTTGGGTCATAGAATTTATATCTCCTAGATCTTTGAGAATACCCTACAAAATAACTACTAACGGTCTTAGCGTCCAACTTTCCTTCGTTAGGTCTATAAGGCCTAGCTTCGGCTGGACAACCCCAAACATGAAGATGATTAAGGGACGGTTTCTTACCGGTCCATAATTCATAAGGGGTTTTGTCAGTAGCTTTTGAAGGAGCTCTATTAAGTAGGTAGGTTGCGGTTTTCAAAGCATCGCCCCATAATGAGTGAGGTAAAGAAGTACAAGAAACCATACTTCTTACCATATCCTTAAGGGTTCTATTACGTCTCTCGGCTACACCATTCATGCTAGGTGTCCCCGGCATGGTGTAGTGAGGGACAATCCCACACTCTTCCAAATATCGAGCAAAAGGACCCGGACGTTGTTCTCCCGAACCGTCATTCCGACCGTAGTATTCACCACCACGATCGGATCTAACGTTCTTAATAGTCTTTTCAAGTTGATTTTCAACTTCGGCTTTAAAAGACTTGAAAACGTCCAATGATTGAGACTTTTCATGAAGTAAATAAATGTATCCATAACGAGAGAAGTCATCTATGAACGTAATAAAATATGTTTGTCCGTTCCATGAAGAGGTAGGGAACGGTCCACATATGTCCGTATGAATTAGTTCTAAGACTTTTGTAGCTCTCAAGGATTCATTTTTGTTTGTACTATTTGTAAATTTTTCCTTAAGGCATTCAATACAAAAGTTATTTTCCGGAGTATCAAGCTTATGTAATATTTCCTCGGACACAAGCTTGTCAATTCTCCTTTTGGAGATATGACCCAAACGCCTATGCCACAAGGTATAAGAGTTTTTACTTGAAAACTTTCGTTTTATGCCTCGAGAGTTAGTTTCATTATTATGGGACTCATTTAATGAATTGACTGTGTCAAGTAAATATAGATTATCAATGTAAGACAAAGAGCTAGTACCAAAAAATTTTGAATCAAAATATAAATTGCATTTATTATTACCAAAGATGCAAGAATAACCTTCTCGATCTAATGTAGTGACGGAAATTAAATTCCGTCTAAATGATGGAATAATAAATACATTGTTCAAAACTAAATAATATCCTCAGATTGCTTAATGATAATCTATAGGTCCCTATGCCTTCCACCTCTACCGGTTTTCCAGCTCCCATGTAGATGAATCTTTCACCTTCATTAGGCGTTCGGTAGTTCAGGCAATCCTGCATACATGAACTTATGTGAGTAGTTGCACCGGAGTCTAAACACCATGTATACGAAGGAATTGAAACTAAATTAGCTTCAGTACAAACAAAGCTAAATGACATACCTTTCTTAATTCGCCATTGGCGATACTTAGGGCAGTCGGGCTTCATGTGAGTGGGGTCCTTGCAAAAGAAGCACTTTTTCCTTTTGATCATTTGATGATCCCTTAGGCTTCTTTGATGCAACCACAATCTCCTTACCTTTTCTCTTAATCTCACGAGAAGAGGTAGATGCATAATGTGCACTTTCGGGTTTGGTGTGTTTCAACCTATCTTCTTCCTCCGTGACATGTGAAATTAATTCATTAATATTCCACTTGTCCTTTTGACAATTATAGGTCGTTTCAAAATGACCAAATTGCGAAGGAAGAGAAATTAAAGCCAAATGCACAAGCAAGTCTTCCGACAAGTCCAACTTGAGTGCTTTTAATTTCTTTGATAGATGAAACATTTCCATTATGTATTCCCTTAGGTTTCCGGTGCCCTTATACCTCATGGAAACAAGCTTCCTCAAGGTAGCACTTGTTTCCGATTTATCGCTTTTTGCAAAGCGTTGTTCTAGGGCATCTAGGAAACCTTTGCACCATCATCCTCGGAGACACCGTTCGTTGAAATGTCTCCGGATCGCATTCTTAATTATGCTTAGGCTGACGCGATTAGAACGCTTCCACCTCTCTAAACTTAAGCGGTCTTCCGCAGTGCTTTTATCAGTTAGAGGGGCAGGAGCTTGTTCTCTTAATGCGAGGTCAATGTCCAAACAGCCTAAGACCATAATAATCTTGTTTTTCCAAGTTTTAAAGTTTGTCCCAGTTAGCAAAGGAATTGAGTTTAAGGCAGTAGTAACAGATGAAGCACTGATCAAATCTGAATGAAGAGAACAAAAGAATGAAACAAAACATGTATAAGAATCTACATAATGATTAATTATATCAAATGAATTCCATCAAAATAAAAGATAATCAATATGACATCAAGACTAATCTTTGGATTGCGAATTGACTCACAATTTGATTTATCTTAGGATAAACAAATAGCTTAAACAACACACTTTAAATACTTGCCTTCCTTTGGGATGGTTCAAAGTATTTAAAATGACCTAAAGTTTAATTTCAATTATTACCCATCAATGCAAATACTTAGTCAACAACAAGGTCTCCTTTGGGAAACAAGCATGTTATCACATATCAATATTTACATTCATCTTTTAACAAGTTTGAATTCAATCAACAAGGTCTCATTTGGGAAACAAGCATGTTAATTTTGTCCAAAATTTGTTAAGGATATAATTAATCGGAAACAAAAAGGCCTTAAGGTAATTTGAAACTTTAAAGGGTAAGAAAACAACGAAAATTTATTAATGAAAGACAATATCCTTATGTTCTACCCGTCCATTCTTAAAGTTTAACAACTCTAAGAACCGCCAATCAGCGTGACTGGTGTCCAGATATCATATTTTATCAATAAATTATCAAAATTCTGGAAAAATTTGAGACTGAGGTCTCTCTGGACGACTCGTCCCTTAGGGCACGACTCGTCCCTAAGGGGACGACTCGTCCATGAAGGAGGGACGGATGAATCAGAAGCAACCCTATTCTGGAATTTTAAAGGGGACGACTCGTCCCTTAGGGCACGACTCGTCCCTAAGGGGACGACTCGTCCCTATAAGGTAGACGCCTGAATCAGAAAGGTCCCATTCCAGAAAATTGATGGGCACGACTGCCCCCACGGACGACTCGTCCCCAATGCCCAGAATTACGAACAATCACTAATTTTAAACCCTTTTATGAACAGTCTTTCAACCAAATTTCCATTTTAATGCATTATAATTATTGGCTATGTAAATGGGACAAGTTTGCACTTTAATTAACATGATTTAAACAAGTAGACCTAGATTTACACACTCCAAACACATGATGTTGGCTATGTAAATGAGGTAATCTTGTATGAACCATTGTGTCTCTTAAAAACTTGATCTTACCATTATTTCCAGAAATTGAATGAAGTTCTCAATTTAATGGTGACTCAATTTTCAACCAAAGTAAGTAGATCCGCATACTCACAACACATTTAAAAAATGCGTGGCTATGCATATGAACAAACTCACAACGCATCCAAGGATGGTGGCTATGTTCAAAAATGGGATAATCTTACATTAAGGATTGAAAGCCTTTTGAGTAAAACCAAAATTCAGAAATAGAATGAAGTTATGAACATAATACTCTTAGACAAAATGAGTATTATGTACAAGAACAAAACCAAGTGTAATTATACATGGATTACAAACTTAAACAAATTAAAGCACAAGACTTTATAAGAAATTCAAACTCAATCTAGTATATGAGCAGGCTCTGATACCAATTGTTGGAACAATTACGATCCATTAAACATGAACCGACCCATTACTAGATTAAGAAGAGAAGAAGAAGAAGAAGACGGAAGCGTGTAATTACCTTGTGATTCCATGTTCGTTCTTAATCTTGTTCTTGAGTAAAGAGGATGAAGTAAGAAGATAGACTTCAAATTAGGGAGGAGTAGATCTTCTAAATGATGAGTGCCCTTTAATCTCTTTATTCTTCAATTACTTAGGAAGAGTTTGGACTGAATGAGAACAATGTAACTAGTAGATTCATAGGCTTGATGGATAGGCTTTTATATAGGAATCCAAGGGGCACTTCATTTAGGGACTACACCTATTGATATATAAGATATTACCATTATGCCCATCATTTAATGGTATACTTATATTATGAAATTCTACATATTATGTTGAGTTCTATACTTTATACCATATATTATAATATTGATCATTATATTATTAAGTATTTATATGTTATATTAATTCATGTTCTTACAAATACTAGTTAGTGTTAATAAGTGTTAATAGAGGGTAGGTAAAGTGTGACAATTGTTGTATTAAAAACTAATAGTGGTAGTGTTATAGAGTATCATTAGTAATGTTAAAGAGTGTTTGTGTGTGTGTGTGTGTTAGAATGTGTGATAATAAGTTTTGATTATTTATAGATATGTCATTGCATTGCATGGGTTTTATAATTATTCATAAAAATGATATCGTGCAATTCTAAAACACAATTTTTTTTCTAAATATTAAAAAGAAATTGAACAAAATAAATAGAGGTGGAAATGGTTTGGTTCAAACTGCGATTTGAAGTCGAATCGAGCTAAATTGTGTGGTTTGGTTCGATTTTTAGAAATAAGTGGTTTAATTCGGTTTGAAAAATTAACAAACCATGTGGTTTAGCTCAGCTTGGGGTTTGACACTCCTAAATTGAACCGTTTAAGACCGAATCGTGGTTTGAAACCGTGACCGAACCATTAAACCGAACCGTGAACCGAACCATGAAACCGCAAGAATTATGTATTCTTTTCGGGCTTACCTTATGTTTACATTTAATTTTGTTCAATCTATGTACTGAGATTACATTGGTGTGCTCCTTATAAGGCAGGTCATTTTTATGTATTCTTTTTGTAGTCCGTAGTCAAACTTGAATTAACCTTTGGGTATCACAAATCATGAATTCAGATACTTACTCATACTGTTCCATCATTGATCAAGCTGCGAAAAATGGGTGGCCACTTGCATTGATTCTTAATCTTTAAGCTTGATTTAAATTAGTAGAGTTTTCCTTGATAGCTCTAGTTTTCCTTGCACAATTTTAGTTGAAATATTGTTTGTGAACTTATTTATATTCTAAGTACTTATTCTTAATCAAGTTATGCTTGCATTTATTCTAAGTACTTATTTATATTCATTAATCATAAAATGGTTAACAAAAAAAGATTATGGTTTGAAATGCGATTTGGACCGATGTCTAGATTGCGGTTTGGACCGTGGTCTGAACCACAAAAATCAAACCGCAAATCAAATCGCGGTTTAGATCGAACCATAGCGGTTTGGTTTAGCTCGGTCTGAAAGTTTTTATGGTTTAGCTCGATTTGAAATTTCTCCAAACCGATACTAGCCGTTTGACTTCTAAATTTGTCCAAACCGAGCTAAACCTAATCATTTCCACCCCCTTAAAATAAATGTGACGGTTTAGACCCAACGGGTCAAGCCCAACTATTAGCACAAAGTAGGCCCAGTAAGCCCATCTCCGCCAAACGGACGATCAACACGCCTAGTCGACCAAGAACTTGATCTGACCTGACAAGGTCCCAACCTAATTACCTGGTTCGACGAGCAACCAACAACTTGTATATCTCAGCATTCTCAAGGCTTGAATTTAGACCGACTTCGTCTATATGAGAGACCGATTAGGTCGATATACTCCCTCCGTCCCAGAACTTACTTCACAAACACTGTTTGCACTGGTTTTAAGGAGGGAGTATTATATTGAAAGTGTTGTGAGTGTGAAAATAAAATAGGAGAGAGAATGAGTGGAGAGAATAGTAAATTATAATGGTGTTGTGAGTATTAAAATAATGTAGGAGAGAGAATGAGTGGAGGGAATAGTAAAGATTCCTTTCCATTTTAGGTAAGTTTTAAATGTGTGAAGTAAGTTTTGGGACGCCCAAAAGGGAAAGTGTGAAGATTGTTCCGGGACGGAGGGAGTATATATATTCCCTCCGTCCCACAACAAGTGACACACTTTGCTATTTTGGGCGTCCCACTGATAAGTCACACTTCCTAAATTGGCAAAGAATCTTTACTATTCCCTCCACTCATTCTCTCTCCTACATTATTTTAATACTCACAATACCATTATAATTTACTATTATCTCCACTCATTCTCTCTCCTACTCAACTATCTACACTCACAACACATCAACCTTTTCACTTTTTCCTTAATTTCCGTGCGAAACAGTAACTGTGTCACTTATTACGGGACGGAGGGAGTATGTCGAATATACATGGAAAGCTAGAATCACGGAGATCAGAACAATTCCCTAGAATCTCGTCTGGTTTCTAGCCACTTTCCCTTATCCGGCCAACCACTATAAATTTCACATTCGGAAAGCTATTGTCAATACAGTTTTCTGGAGATACAAATACTTATACTCACGTGGAGGGTTTTAGCCGGAAACCTCTCCCGAATAGTCTCCCGAATAGTCGTTTGTTCGTGATTTTCAAGTCAAGTGCTAGATTATTTCTAATTGCTGAACTAAAGGTTGATTCAACCGATTCCTCCTTTAGTATCATAATTTTATTTTTTTCTAAGATTGTATCAAGAGATTCTGCTTGTATGGTTCTGTCTTGTGGAGGGCTCAAAACATAGGACCAGCAGCATCTGGACTCATGACCAATTTGAAATTGTAGTAAAAATAACTTGCAAAGAATCATTGCTAATATTCGCAGCAGCAGCAGCTTAATTGGTGTGCAGGAAGGAAGGACATAATCTGTAAGCTGTGTAATCACGATATCAAGCTATTCAAATATTTCTTCAGAACATTCTGAGTTATTATTCTGTATGCTCTTTCAGTTAAATGAAAACTATCCCAAAAAACGTAATCCGAAACATCTGAACATGTGTTCTTGCACAAGAACGCTACTTCTATAATCCCCGTGCCACAACATCCTCTATTCGATATCTCAAACCCTGCCAAAAATCAAAATATTCAGAATTCCTTGACTTAAACGTATCAACATTAAACAAAATATTACTCTCTCCGTCTCAAATACATGCATGTCCATTTTTATTCTTGATCTGACCGAGTGAGTAGTAGTAATTTCTATGTTAGGAAATGAGTTTATTACCATATTTTTGCGGGGTATTGATGAGATCAAGTGGGAGATTATATGCATCAATATAAACCATCCGTGCGTCCAGAAACTTGATATTAAGAGAATTTAGCTCATCCGATAGCTTCTTGTTGAATAACTGTGCTACTTGATTGTAATTCTCCGCACAATCTCTTTCTTTTCCTCCTACCAATGTTCTCTGTGATGGTAGACATCCTAACGGTGGCACGCCAAAAACGCCAATTCTTCGCGCACCCAAGTTGTACAGCTCCTTCATTTCATAACAAACGAACAAAAAAAGGAAAATATTATATAAAATCACAAAAATATGAAGGTTCAAGAATAAATGTCTATGATACTCGGACTCTTTGATTTACCCCGCCGTACCCTTGTCAACAAGGTTAAAATACGAGTAACTGACACTGGTACGGCGAGGTAAACCAAATAGTCTGAGCATCACAGATAAATGTAAATACCTGAACAAATTTTGATGCTTGATTTAGCATAAGATCAGTATAAGAATCTGGAGTAAAATGTAATTTACGTATCGGGTTATTAAAGAAAGTGTTGGTAATATCATTGCTGCCTTGTACAACTATAAACAGCCCTTTGGTTAGTATTTTCTTTGCTGTTTCTTCTCCTGCCAGTGCCTTCACTTTAGCTATGTACTCTTTGAACAACTCTATCTGATCCGACATCGATATCACTGCCTGTGTTTTGCACATATATTTTATCATGGTACAAGCAATGTACAAACAATTAAAACATACGAGCGTTAAAGAAATGTACGTACCGCGAGTTCAGATGTTAGGGGATCATATCCTGCACCTCCAGAAGCAAAGTTCACCCCTGTTTTCAGATCTTCAATACCCAATGTTGGGTCTAAATATGGTGGCAATAGCTCTTTAATCCCCAGTTCTTCAACTGATTTTTTTTAAATAAAAAAATTAAAAAAATTATGTCAATACAACAGTGTTTTGACACAGTTTAATTTCGACCATTGAATTGCATCAATAAATGAGACAGTACAGGTTGAAAATCATACCAAGCCAATCAGAGGGAACTTTTCCATCACAAAACCTTCCGGTGGGGATTCCGCCTTTGAAATCCTTACCATAAGGAGGAAAATTGACCTTAAAAATCGTCCCGAGGTTATTATTGTTGCCGGTATCAACAATGGAGTCTCCGAACATAATGACGGCCGGAATAGTCACATTTTCCGGCAACTTTACCACTCCCCTAACGGTGCAGAAAAATAAGAAAAGAAAAAACCCAAGAAAAGACATTGAGAATGTTGCTGGAGAAACAGAGGAATTTGCTCTTTTTGTGAGAAGGGTACAACCCAGTAATTGTACTAAATAAAGGAAATGTTTAAATTAAAAATGGAAGCTTTTGATTTAAAGAAGAATTTTTGAAAAGGAAGATGATTATTAATATGGTTGGATGTGCTTTCTTGACTGACACCTTCATTCAATTTTTGCGTGTAATTCGTATTCATGAATTTCACGCATTTTTCATAGTAAAATTATCTTTTTTTCAATTACTCCCTCCGTTCCAAAATATTTGTCCCATTTGACTTTTTGTTGAACTTTGACCACAAATTTATGAGAAATTAATCATGTTCATGAAATTCTAAAAGTTGTGGTTGATAATATTATTAATGGTGAATCAATAGGAATTTTTAAAATTTCATGAACATAATTAAATTGTCATATATTTGTGGTCAAAAGTTTAACAAAAAAAAATCAAATGGAACAAACATTTTGGAACGAAAAAAGTATATTATTCATGATTTTAGACTTTTTGTCCAATCACTGTGATTCTGCAAATGGCAACTAGGAATGTAATCTAATGGTTAAAATAACTTATCTAGCCATCACATTTAAGCGATGATCGCCTAAAAAACCTAACCTACGGTATTAAAAGAGACCAGATCTCTTGTATCACTTTTGTAAGTCACATTGTGTACCACGAGTGATCTAACGGATATACATCATCCATGATATCGTGATGATGTCGACCCTAATATCTCATATCCATTGGATCACCTGTGATACAGAAAAATGGTACATGAGATTTGGTCTCATATTAAAAGTCTCCAAATTCAAATTTCAAACTTCAAACAACAAAAGGCCGGAATGACCACATCGACCTGTGAGATTAAAGCACTCAATTCAAAATAAAAAAATTCTTACTTGCATCAATTTGGACTGTTATTACGCAGTCGAATAGCATATATAGATCGCAATTTCTAAAATTTTGAAAGTAGATTTCAACTTTTGATACTTTCTTATAGAAAATTGTCTTATTTTAAGATGAAATTTCTATATTTTCCTTCTCTATTACCCCCATAAGTCAAATTTTGATTATTTTTTTCTCCAAAATCTATACAGAGTATTTCCTTCGTTCCAAAAAGTACATCCAGAAAGAATATGTCCAAAATCACTTTTGACCAGAAGCAAATTTGAAAATATTTTGAATTCATTTTGGGACGGATGAAAACTATTATTTTTTTTTAGATAAACCATAAAGAAAAGAGAAAATATTGTTTAGTAATGAAGATAAAATTGGTTATGGGGTAGAGAAGATTCAAGGAAGCAAGTGAGTAGCTGTGAGAATTAAATTTAAAATGTCAACACTGTTGGATCATTTGTTATGTTCTTGGAAGGTTATTCATTTATAACCCTGCTACTCGCAGATTTTTTTAGAAATGGTGGTCAAAATTTTATAAAAGATAGAATATTATAATTAATGTATCCAAATCTAGCATTTACGTTATAATGAGAAAGAGGGTTTCAAACTCGGGACCTCCCGAAGGTAGGTACAAGCTCTCAGGGGGGCGTAGAGCACTTCCTGGGCGGAAATGCAGTGGAAAAAATTTTTTTTGCCCCCCCTCCATATTTTTTTTTATATGTGTATATATATAATTAACTTCAAGATTAACACCAGTGAGTGGTGCGGTTCAGCGGTAGAAGGGGTGAAGTTAAAGCCTTTGGTATTTCCTTTCAAATCCATGTTTGAGCCCTGCTACCTACATTTTCAATTAATTTTATTTGTCCTCCATCTTTGCTATTTTCTCTTTCTCTCCATCCATTTTTTTTCTTAACAGTTTTGTTTTTCTCTTTCTCCTAATTTTCTCACATTTTTTCAATCTTAATTAATTAGTTAGGCTTTTCTCATTTCTTAATTCTTTACATTTTTAACTAAAATACATTGTATTTCATGGACCCGACTCATTTTTTACTTGTCCGACCCGAAATTTTTTTTCAAGAAAATCTTGCCCCCCGAGGCAATTCCTGGCTCCGCCCCTGCAAGCTCTATGCCACCCGAGTCAAGACTCGTTGGCAATGTTTTAAAATTTTGAAGGTGGTAACTACTAACTACCATCTGCCCATACTACAATTAAGCTTGTGGGTCAGTTGGATCAGCATCTAGTTTATGACCAATGGGAAAGTTGATTGATTGTCAGACTACTTGTACCGTACAACTTTAAAGCTACTCTTTCAGAAAGTAAACCCATACCCTTTTAAAAGTTTGTGTGAGGTAAATCAGCAGCACTCATGACTTCGAATGTTATATGAATCTGAAGTTATGAACGGTCCAGATCTATATGGGGTCCGCCCAATTTCAATTTAATCTCGGTAGTTCTTGATTAGGCATCTATGAACATTCGAAATCATAAATCTCAATTTGGGGCGAGGTTAAAATGAAGCCTTGGGCACCACATAATCCAACTATACATACATATTCTCGCTTAAATATTTTTCATAAATCTTGCAACAATTGTACAGAAGCCATTTCTTAAAGAGTTGGTCTTATAAAAAATGTGTTTTTTCTGGCACTTAGAAAAAACGCGTTTTGTGTTTCTCCGTATGTGATGCTTCAGCTTTAACAAAGTGCATGCGTGACATGTGTAACAAAGTGTGCGTCATGTGTAACAAAGTCACAAAGTGAAAAAGTGCCGCTGGTTTAAAAAGTGCCAGTGTAAACTGGCACTGACACTTTGTTAAACTGGCACTGGCGCTTTTTACACGGGCACTTTTATATACATTATTAGCACTCTTCACACTGGCACTCTGTTACACTAACACTGGCACTTTGTTACACTAACATTTTTGCTGGCTCTCAAAAACACAAGCACTGACATTCAAAAACACATGCACTGGCACTCAAAAACATATACACTGGCACTCAAAAACACTGGTAATCATTTTTGCTGGCTCTCAAAAAGACAAGCACTGGCATTCAAAAACACATGGACTGGCATTTGAAAACACATACACTGGCACTCAAAAACACATACACTGCCACTCAAATTCCCATCTGATTTGTTCTGCACGACGAGTTGTACTGGCATTCCAAAACTATTGCACTGGCACTCAATTTAAAATGCACCAAGGCACTTTCGAATCCCCACTAACAAAGAAATTCCCAAGTAAATGAAAAACCCATAAAACTTCTTTCACATTACACACTCACCATTTCTATATATATTTCAATTTCAAACCCAAAATTTCATATCCACTTGCAGCTAAAATTGATCATACACATTCAGATTCAATTGTTGATCAATCGATTCATGGCGGCATTGATGAAGAGAAGCAGAGATGACGATACAGAGGTGGAGAATTTTGCCATGGCCAACTGCTTGATGCTTCAGGGGATGAGATTGGAGGTTGAGAGATATGGAACGCGTGATGGAGCCTTGGGTTGGACTTGAGCTTGTCGGCGAATGGGTTGGTGAGGAAGACGGCCGTTGTTTTGGGTGGAGAGCAGGGAACGGCGGTGGGCTATTGATTTAGGGTAGAGAGCGAGATTGGTGAGGGAGATTGAGGTAGAGGGAGGTAGAACGGTGAGGAGGATTGAAAGGGAATGGGGTCGCCGGCGATTGGGTTGGTGAGGAAGACCGGTGAAGAACGATGGACATGTTTGCGTTTAGTGAGAGAGAGAGACTGCGAGTAGAGAGAGAGAGTGAGATTGGGTTGTTCTTAGATGCGGAATAAAAACACGTTTTGTTAAGATCACAAAAAAACGCGTTTTTTACAAGTTTTTGGCTTTCTTAAAGGGATTTTTTAAGTAATAATTTAATCTCTTATCTTATAATAGTGACAATTGAAAAATAATATTTACCAATGACAATAATTAAACCTCACCTTTTAATAGTAACTAATGTGATACTATGTTTATTGCGAGAATAATATAAATAAGGGTTTATTACAAAAAACTCACTCAAAAAGATGACATTTACAAAAAAAAACATGTAAGATGGAAAATTACAAAAGACTATTTTTTTCTGTTTTTACAAAAAACTTTTTGTTTTTTTTTTAATCAGTTTTGGTCACAACTGATAATTTCAGTTATCAGTTGTTCAAACAACTGATAATTTCAGTTATCAGTTGTTTACAACTGATAACTGAAATTATCACTTGTTTGAAGTGTAATTTGTGCTTCAAACAACTGATAATTTCATTTATCAGTTGTAAACAAGTGATAACTGAAATTATCAGTTGTTTGAACAAAACTGATAAAAAAAAACAATTTTTTTTTTGTAATTTCGAACTTATGTGTTTTTTTTTTTTGTAATTTCCATCTTTCTAAAGTAGTGTTTTGTAAATGCCTCTATAAATAATATCCACAAGAAGAAGAGGATATTCGCACAAGTTTTGGATCCAAGTCTTTCCATCAAAGCTGGTTATGCTATATCACAAAATTGAGTGTTATAATCGATCTATTTAAAAGAAAGAAAATAAATAAATCACACGACACAACGATATACGTGGTTCACCAACTTGGCTACATTCACGAGCAGAGGGAGAGAAAATTATTATAAACTGGCAATCACTGAATACAATCTCTAATCTATCGCACAAATTATTGGTCGAGTAAGAAAAACCCTTGGAACATTTATAATTATTGATCTCTATTACACTATAAATTACATACAAAAACTGCTAGGTAATAGGGTGTATTTATACTGCTTATTCATAACCATGCATAACAACTGCCATTGATCAAGCCCAACTCGAACTAGGGCGCGGTCGCACCACCTGAAGTGTGTGGTCGCTCTCTTTGTCCAGCGCCCAGTACGCGATCGCTCCACCTGAGGGTGTGACCGCCCCGTTTGTCCAGAGGTTTGGGAACGGTCGCCTCTCTTGCCTGGCGTGATCGCGCCTTGCGTGCTGTCACAGGAATTACTGATTTGTCTTTGTTTAATCCCCTAATTTTGTTCTCAAGTTAGATGGAATCAAACCCAACAAATCTGGTCCTTGACATCTAACCTCCTGATCACAAAATCAGAACTCCCCTCTGCCTCAGATGTGTTACGTCAATCACCAAACTTGTCCCCTAGACAACCAAAATGTGTACACTAAAGTTTTGTCCCTACAAGCTAACAGAAGTGTCTTTAAGACACCCAAATTGTGCTTCGCCGATCACGTCAATGTATCTTCAAGTCACCCAAATGTGTCCCCCTTGACACCCAAACTAAGGTTCGCCGAGCACACCAATGTGTCTTCAAGACACCCAAATCTGTCAGTGCAGTAGGCAATCAAAATTGCCCCAACTGTCAATTGGGCGAATCCAGTCGAAATTGAATCTCGCCAACCAAAACAGATGAAGCGGCCATATCAGTGGAATCCCCGATAATACGTACCTTTTCCTCACTTCCAATTGTGTGTGTTGACATACTAAAGTGGCCTGCCCAGTTCAACTCCACCTTGAGTAACTTGCTGCTCCACCTGTTTGTCAACCACTCCACACGAAGCCATGCAACATTCTTTCTTCAGATGTGTCTTTACCATACCCACTGTAGTACGATGCTCGACACCAGAACCCAAAAACTTAGAACCTTGTAGGACATACTAGGAACCTTGTTTACCCCTTTCAGAATTACATTCGAATCCCCTGCAGACATTTACTGCTCCACCTTTACCTTTGAAATTGTATCCCATCTTTTCTAGCCGATTAAGCGATATCATATTTTTCGTTACTTCAGGAACATGTCTAACCTTGTTCAACGTACAAAACTTACCTCCCGAAGTTAGCACCCTAATGGAACCCATGTTAACTACCTTATAGACAGAACCATTAGCAATATAAATATCACACCAGTCCGTCTCCTTATTCGTTGCAAACCATTCCCTGCATGAACCCATGTGATAAAAAGCCTCAGAATAAAGAATCCAAGTATCTTTCATACCTTTGTCTTCTTCAGTTACTAGAGCATAGTCCTCATCATCGTCTTTTGTCATAGCTGCAGTTGACCTAAATTGCTCGCTCTTATTCAGCTTGGGACATTCACATTTCCAATGTCCCCTTTTCTTACCGTAACTGCAGACATCTCCAGGTCTTAGAGCCCTTTTAGAAAAACCCTTGTTTCTCCTACTTTGGCCCCTATTGCTTTCTGCAACCAATTCTGCTGACTGAGATTCTATAGATATACCGCTCGCCTTTTGGTGCAGATCTCTAGTCTTGAGAATATTCTTAATCTCTTTCAAAATAACCGTATCCTTACCATTAATGCAGGAATCCACAAATCCCTCATATGAAAGAGGTAAGAAGACACACAACATGAGAGCAGCATCCTCATCTTCGATTTTAACATCAATATTACGTAATTCAAGTAATAAATATGTAAATAGATCTATGTGATCCCTAATGGGCGTACCTTCCATCATTCGGAGAGAATACAACTTCTGCTTCATATACAGCTTATTGTTCAATGATCGCGTCAGATACTTATCTTCCAACGCAAGCCACCAAGCACCTCCATAATCAGTATCTGCAATATCCGTCAAAACATCATCATTTAAACACCCGATGATTTTAGAGTGGGCCCTCTCATCTAGCTCGATCAGATTTGCTGATTCCTTCACAGTTGTGATGGATATATTTTCATATCCATTTTATATGTTCTAAATTCTATTTATTATAAAATTTTCGAGTAAAAATGTAGTTTAATTATTTTGTTAGTATTATTTTAATTTCAGGTTGAAAAGGTCGAAAAGTGGATGATTTAAGGTGGAGAAAAGATTAAAAGTCGAGACGAAGCGAAGCGGAGAATTTAACAAATTGAAAAGAAAGAAAAAGAATTGATTTTGAATAGTTAGGGCGGCCGCTCCAAGGTTTGGGCGACCGCACCAATTTATTTTCCCCAGCCTTGACCTGCTGTTGATGGGCCCAAGCAATTTCCAGTCCACGCCAAACACCAAGTTCCAAACGCCATTTTCTTGTTCCAGCTTTTTAGTTGATGCATTTGGGCCATCCTTGGTTTATTTATCTTGGGCTTTAAAACCCATTTGCTAATCATCAGTTTTTTTTAGCCTTTTGTTCCACTGTGAGTATAAATAGAAATGTTGTTATAATTTTAGGTTTTTTTTTGTTCTTGGAACCGGAAGGAGCCAGAGGGAGGAGAGTCCTCCATTGTTCCATTACTAAGGTTTTGTTTCATTATTTTTATTTTGTAATTTTTATTATTACGAGTAGTTAATTTTCTTATTTCATGGATTTGATTTAGCTTTATTGCCTAATTTCATGCCATAAATCATTTTATCATTGTGCTTTCTCTCTCTAGATCATCTTAGCATTTTAATTGGGTTTTCAAGATTGCAATTTTAGATCTAGTCTCTAATTGGTCTTTTCAACATATTTGTGTTTTTAATTCACTAGTGATTTGAGAATTTTAAACAAAGGCACATGCTTTTGTTGGGTTTTACGGGTCTATGCGCAGCGGAATTAAGCATCAAATAACATAAAACCCAAGAAGCCCTAGGATCCGTTCTATATGATTAACTTGAAAAACTATGAGATAGATATAACCAACCTTGAACGCTTTCCGTTCTTGAGCTATCGAACGATTTGATTATGTGATTTCGAATCACAGTCTTCGTTCTTCAACTTGCTTGAACTCTAGGCCTTGATCGATGAACGAGCGAAGACCCTCTTTCGGTATCCACACCTTTGAATGAATTCAAGAACTTTTCTTGGAGATTGCTAGATCTTTAAATCTTGGAAGAATATTGAGAGTGTTGTGTTTTCTTTTGAGAATTTCGGCTAGGGTTAAAAGGTTGACAGACTGTTATATTTATACTACTTTAGCATATAATATGTTTCCTAATCAAATTAGGAAACCAGCTCTGTAAACCGCCTTATGACTTCCTGTGTCGCACGACCACACGGGGCTCATGGCCTTGATGTGTCGCACGACCATACAAGGTCAGTGAGGAGTTCTCAATCATTCTTCCCTTGGTTTATCAAATTCATTCTAATTGTGTGTGACTCCATCAATAGATTATATTATGCCGGGCAATGAGCTCGATCATATCGACCCTCATAAGACATAAGCGGACTCTAGCAAGCCATTATGTCTACCCAAATAATATAACGTAAGAGTTCACGTTTCCAATGGTACACTTCCATTTCTCCCTTTGTCTCACGATGTTATATTGAACACAAGTCATGGTCCATGTCAACTTGTTCTTTGTTCAATGCTTTCTCGATCTTGAGTATAATGATAATCCATTCGCATTGGGGTATGGCCATACACTTTCATCATTATCACTCATCGAGGGGCTCAAGCAAAACATCTCTCTTTCGAGGAACAAATTCCATCTTGACTTATCATCCTTCCCATCATGAATCCGATCATGCCAAAGATAGCCTTTATAGATATCGTGCTAAGACACTGTTTGACTAAAATCAAACATGACTTTCATCATATGTAAGGTCATGATAATCTCAGGTCTAGGGACTAAATGAAGTGACTATATGAGATTTAATTATGACATTTGACCATGACATAAATCTCATACGGATCAAGTCCAGTCACTTGTTCTCTAACAAGTACTCATAAATTTAATGTGCATCTCTATGCATATAATCATCATATGATTATCCATTAACATTTATACTAATTATTCTCATAATAATTAGGGACGAAAATTATTATAAACAAAATACACAAAACATATAATAATCAAATAATAAACTTCTCATATAATAATAAATAATGTCAACACATAAGTCTATCAATCATAGGCCTAGGGCATAACACCAACAGTCTTCCACTTGCACTAGGCCCAATCTACCATGTATCAAATACCCATGGACCTAACATGACCATCATGCTTAGCTTGCGGGAGAGCCTTAGTTAATGGGTCTGCCACGTTGTCATCAGTGTCTACTCTGCATATCTTTACGTCTTCCCTTTCACATATATCTCGGATAATGTGGAAACGTCGTAGTATATGTTTGGATCTCTGGTGTGACCTTGGTTCCTTTGCTTGAGAAATGGCACCATTGTTGTCACAGTAAAGTTCAATAGGGTCTCTGATGCTTGGAACGACTTCCAAATCACTAATGAACTTCTTGATCCAAACTGCTTCCTTAGCTGCATCGGATGCCGCTATGTACTCAGCTTCGGTTGTAGAATCAGCGACGGTACTTTTCTTGGAACTTTTCCAACTCACAGTGCCTCCATTAAGCGTAAACAAAAATCCAGACTGCGATCTGAAATCATCTTTGTCGGTTTGAAAGCTAGCATCTGTGTAGCCTTTAACTACAAGATCTTCTTCCATTCCTCCAAAGACCAAGAATACATCCTTAGTTTTTCGTAAGTACCTGACGATATTCTTGACTGCTATCCAATCTGGTTCGCTGGGATCCGATTGGTACCTACTCATCATGCTTAGAGCACACGAGACATCGGGTCTAGTACATAACATAGCATACATTATAGACCCAATTGCTGAAGCATATGGAATACCATTCATTCTCTTTTGCTCATCATTAGTCTTAGGACTTTGATTCTTGCTAAGAGATATACCATGTAACATTGGCAAGTTTCCTCTTTTAGAATTTTTCATTTGGAATCTTCTAAGGACCTTGTCAATGTAAGTACTTTGACTTAAACCAATCATCCTCTTGAATCTATCTCTATAGATCTTGATACCAAGGATATATGCGACTTCGCCCATATCTTTCATCGAAAAGCATTTCCCCAACCAAGACTTGACAGTCTGTAGTGCAGGAATGTCATTTCCAATGAGTAAGATATCGTCGACATACAACACCAAAAATAGTGCTACGCTCCCACTAATTTTCTTGTATACACAAGGTTCATCTTCGTTCTTGATAAAGCCAAACTCTTTGATTGCTTCATCAAAACGTAGATTCCAACTCCTAGAAGCTTGCTTCAATCCATAAATGGATTTCTGCAACTTACACACCTTGTTAGAATTTTCTAGACTAACAAAACCTTCAGGTTGTATCATGTATACATCCTCAAGCAACTTCCCATTAAGGAAAGTTGTTTTGACATCCATTTGTCATATCTCATAGTCATAATATGCGGCTATGGCAATTAAAATTCTAATAGACTTAAGCATAGCTACAGGCGAAAAGGTTTCATCATAGTCTATGCCATGAATTTGCCTATATCCCTTAGCTACAAGCCTAGCCTTATAGGTGTGCACCTTCCCATCCATGTCGGTCTTCTTCTTGAAGACCCATTTGCACCCTATGGTTTTTACACCTTCGGGTGGATCGATCAAGTTCCAAACTTGATTATCAGCCATGGATTGTAATTCGGACTTCATGGCCTCTTGCCATTTTTCCGAATCAGGAGCGGACATTGCCTCTTGATAGCAAGTAGGTTTATCGTTTTCGATTAACTCCACTTCATCACTTTCCGTAACGAGAAATCCATATCTCTTGGGTTCGGATCGTGACCTACCATTTCGGCGAAGAACTTGTGCATCTTGAACCGGTTCCACAACTACTTGTGAACTTGGTTCAGTCTCTACCATAGGTTCAATGTTGTTTTTGGTTTCTCGAATTTCTTCGAGATCTATTTTACTCCCACTAGTTCCTTTGCAAATAAACTCCTTTTCTAAGAAAGTACCATTTCGAGCAACAAACACTTTGTTCTCGTTTCGGTTGTAGAAATAGTATCCTTTGGTTTCCTTAGGATAACCCACGAAAACACATTTGTCAGATTTAGGTGCTAGCTTGTCAGAAGTTAACTTCTTGACATATGCATCACAACCCCAAATCTTCATGAAAGACAAACTAGGTTTTCTTCCATGTCACATCTCATATGGGGTCTTTTGAACCAATTTGGTAGGAAGCTCAGCTTGACTCATCATAGAACGAACCATGTCCAACAAGGTTCTATTTCTCCTTTCAGACACAACATTCCATTGTGGTGTTCCAGGTGGAGAGAGTTCTGAAACGATTCCACAACTCTTAAGATGACTGTCAAATTCTTAGCTCAAATATTCACCACCTCGATCAGATCGAAGTACTTTAATAGTTTTGCCAAGTTGGTTTTGCACCTCATTTTGAAATATTCGAAATATCTCAAACGATTCACTTTTATGTTTCATTAGATAAACATATCCAAATCTACTATAATCATCAGTGAATATTATGAAGTACCGAAATCCTCCCCTAGCATCGCTACTCATAGGCCCACATACATCGGTATGTATGAGTCCTAATAAGTCGCCCGCCCTTTCACCAGTTTTGGTAAATGGGTCCTTGGTCATCTTTCCAAGTAAACAAGATTCGCATGTCTCATAAGATTCATAATCATGTGAGTCTAAAAAATCCATCTTTGTGGAGTTTAGAATGCGTTTCTCGTTTATATGGCCAAGACGACAATGCCATAAGTAAGTGTGGTTTACATCATTGGGTTTAGATCTCTTGTTAATGTTATAGACATCATTATCACGATTTTCAACATCAAGAATATAAAGGCCATAAATGAAACAAAGAAGATAATAATTCATATCACTCTTGTAAATGGAAAATTTCTTATCACATATAAGAAAATTAAAACCTTCATTATCCAAACATGAAATCGAAATAATATTCATACTTAAAGTTGGAACGTAATAACAATTGTTCAAAACAAGTATTAGTCCACTAGGTAAAGTAACTTCATAAGTTCCTACGGCTAATGCAACAACTCTTGCTCCATTCCCCACACGTAGGTCCACTTCACCTTCCTTAAGCATCCTTCTGTTCTTTAGACCCTGCACATTTAAACAAATGTGAGTTTCACATTCGGTATCCAATACCCAAGAACTAGAAGTAGATAGGAATATATCTATAACAAAGATACCTGAAGTCGAAGCAACTCCTTTGCTTTTCTTCAGTGCTTCCTTGTATTTTGCGCAGTTTCTCCTCCAATGTCCAATCTCATTGCAATGGAAGCAGACCGCGTCCTCTTGGGACTTGGGCTTAGCCTCTTTAGGCTTGGAAGCCTCTTTGGATTTAGCAACTTTTGCCTTAGGATTAGCAACCTTTGCTTTTCCCTTACCGTTGAAACCCTTCGCCTTGTTAACCATCAGCACTTGGTCGGTTTTCTTCTCGACAATATTGGTTTCCGCAGTGTTCAACATTTGAACTAACTCAGAAAGATTTTTATTCATTCCACCCATGTTATAGTGCATTATGAAATTACTAAAACTTTTGGGCAATGAATTCAATATTATGTCGGTAGCCAACTCTTGGCTAATTGGAAAACTGAGCCTTTCAAGATGCTCAATGTGGCCCTTCAACTTAAGAGCATGGGGACCAACAACTTGTCCTTCACTCATCTTGCATGAGGTCAAGACCGTAACTGTGTTGTACCTTTCTTGCCTAGCTTGTACTTGGAACATTTTCATCAGTCGATTGTTTAGGTCAACTGTCCCCAAGTGCTCAAGATCCTTCTGAAGGTTCTTGCACATGGCGGAGAGCATGAGGCAACCAACATCTGTAGAATCACGCTTGTGCTTCAGATATTGATCCCTCACTGCCCTAATAGCATTGGCAGCAGGTTCAGATGGAATAGGTTCCTCGAGAACGTACAATTTTTCTTCTTGCTTGAGAACAATTCTCAAACTACGGATCCAATCCATATAGTTTGTACCATTCTCTTCCAACTTTTCCTTTTCAAGGACAGATCGCAGTGAAAAGTGATTATTGTTTGATGCCATTTATTTTACAAAAAGATATACATAAAATATGAACACATATAAGTAAACATATCATATGAGAGGTATAATGCATTTACATAAAATGCTCCCACTAAATTATACACCTTCAAATGCAAATAAGCATAATATACATTTAATGGGCTAAGATCCAACTTTAATTCAATTTCAAGTTTGCTATGGCAAACCGCTCAAAATTAAATTAATTAGGTAGAAAACATCAATCATATCACATATATGACTCTTAGATCTTTTATGAGATTTATTCAAGACATCATATGTCTAGGCATATTTTAATCTCATCTTATGCCTTGGGTCCAAAACCATTTTGATAACCCAATTAAGTTCATTCACTTTAAACGTATAGGAACCACCATTTCCTCATCTTGCTCGCATTCGAATAGAATCAAAGCACCTTGCTATGGCAAGCCCACCCAAAACTATCCGAATGGTCTCAAGTGTTTTAATCATGAATTGGGATAAAGAACTTAAAAGTTAAATGGAGGTTCTTTAAGGTAGATTATAAGCATATCAACAAAGATAGTCATAATCCTGCACCAGGTAAGTTTCCAGGAAGATAGGTGAGCCACGAGGACTACTTAAGTACCAACTCTTCCTTCGACAGAACTTTCCTAGACATGCACAATCGTAAATCGCCCGATTTGGCAACATAATCACTACCTTTTATAAACAATCAGTTTCCTTTTAAATTTCGCGTAATTATGATTTGTTTCCATAAACAATCATAAAACCAAAATTTTAATGTCTAAATCTAAACATATTAGAAAACTACAATGCAATGTTTCAACTAAACATAAAATTTCTTAACACGTAAGAACAAATAAACCATGCATCGCAACAATTAATAAAATCATATTTTAATCAATTAAGCATGCATAAACAACGAATTAATCTAGCATAGCCCTATAAACTCAATTTTATAGCATCCAGATTAATACATAAACATATCAGATTGTAAACACATTCACAGATTTGCATAATTGTTCAACAAACTGATTCTGTCCAGAATGGGCTAGTTCTGTCGCGTGACATGGACTCCCAGAGTCACGATATGTCGCACGACTGAGAGAAGCCATAGGCCAAACTCTGTCGCGTGACACTGGCAAGCAGTGTCGCGTGACACCAAACTACTGATTAGCAGATTTGTAGAATTCAATCAATTCTATTTCACAGAGCAATCAAATCATGCAAATGACATTTAACAGATTTAATTCAATATCAATAGAATACGATTTAAGCATATTGTTTAAAAACAATTAATCTATCACATATAGAACATGCAATAGAACATGCAAAAGAACATATAAACAATTTATATTACTTTTTCTAGCATGTTAATTCAAACTTAATGATACGAACGGGGCTCTGATATCACTGTTGGGTTTTACGGGTCCATGCGCAGCAGAATTAAGCATCAAATAACATAAAACCCAAAAAGCCCTAGGATCCGTTCTATATGATTAACTTGAAAAATTATGAGATAGATATAACCAACCTTGAACGCTTTCCGTTCTTGAGCTATCGAACGATTTGATTATGTGATTTCGAATCACAATCTTCGTTCTTCAACTTGCTTGAACTCTAGGCCTTGATCGATGAACGAGCGAAGACCCTCTTTCGGTATCCACACCTTTGAATGAATTCAAGAACTTTTCTTGGAGATTGCTAGATCTTTAAACCTTGGAAGAATATTGATAGTGTTGTGTTTTCTTTTGAGAATTTCGGCTAGGGTTAAAAGGTTGACAGACTGTTATATTTATACTACTTTAGCATATAATATGTTTCATAATCAAATTAGGAAACCAGCTCTGTAAACCGCCTTATGACTTTCTGTGTCGTACGACCACACGGGCTCATGGCCTTGATGTGTCGCACGACCATACAAGGTCAGTGAGGAGTTCTCAATCATTCTTCCCTTGGTTTATCAAATTCATTCTAATTGTGTGTGACCTAATATGATTATATTATGTTGGCAATGAGCTCGATCATATCGACCCTCATAAGACATAAGCGGACTCTAGCAAGCCATTATGTCTACCCAAATAATATAACGTAAGAGTTCACGTTTCCAATGGTATACTTCCATTTCTCTCTTTGTCTCACGATGTTATATTGAACACAAGTCATGGTCCATGTCAACTTGTTCTTTGTTCAATGCTTTCTCGATCTTGAGTATAATGATAATCCAATCGCATTGGGGTATGGCCATACACTTTCATCATTATCACTCATCGAGGGGCCCAAGCAAAACATCTCTCTTCCGAGGGACAAATTCCATCTTGACTTATCATCCTTCCCATCATGAATCCGATCATGCCAAAGATAGCCTTTATAGATATCGTGTTAAGACACCGTTTGACTAAAATCAAACATGACTTTCATCATATGTAAGGTCATGATAATCTCAGGTCTAGGGACTAAATGAAGTGACCATATGAGATTTAATTATGACATTTGACCATGACATAAATCTCATACGGGTCAAGTCCAGTCACTTGTTCTCTAACAAGTACTCATAAATTTAATGTGCATCTCTATGCATATAATCATCATATGATTATCCATTAACATTTATACTAATTATTCTCATAATAATTAGGGACGAAAATTATTATAAACAAAATATACAAAACATATAATAATCGAATAATAAACTTCTCATATAATAATAAATAATGTCAACACATAAGTCTATCAATCATAGGCCTAGGACATAACACCAACAGCTTTGGTGATAAAATTGGTTTGATTCCGTTATAGAAGTTAAATTGATTTTTGTTCTTTTAATTCTTTTGATCTTATTGCTTCCTAAATTAATTGCTTGAACTTGATTTGCGAAAAGTGATTGATTTTGGAAAGTGAGAAGTGTAATCCGGCCGCCTCACCGTCCCACTCTCTATTAAAGTGAATGAACCCTAGTGAGAGTGCACATACTTAATCAAAATTGACATGAAATGGGTAATTTAGTGAAGTCCAATCCGTGAAACTCGTTTAATATTGTTAACTCTAGTTGTTAATTGTGCTTGTTTTTATTTGTTCTTATTTGTAAGTTTACTTGCTTCTTATTAATTTTAGTCTTAAAAACCAACCCCCCCCCTTTTATTTGTTTTTATTACTTTAGTATACACTACTCAAATCGACTCAATCACCCAACAAATCTCCGTGGATCGACCCCTTACTTGTGTACGCTATCATTTCGACACTCGTACACTTGCGAGGTGTTTTTATTACAAGTGGGAGTTTTAACCCATCAAGTTTTTGGCGCCGTTGCCGGAAATTTATTTAGGTTGAATTTGTTGATTTAGCTAGTGTAAATAGTTTAGGTAGTGTAAATATTTGTTTAGTGTAAATATTTGTATGGACTCAAGGATGTATAACTATGGCATCTATGAGTCGTGTGTTTATTGTGGATTATACTCACATGCTTCATATGAGTGTCCTTCGAGGACGTATTCTTTTGAGTGTTATCCACAGGTTCAAGAATTGAGTCCGTTCCATCCGGGGCAACAATATGAACATTTTCCCGACTCCTACAATCATGAGTGGGAAAACCAAAGCCAAGCATGAAACACTTATGAGCCACAATCTCAACTCGAAATGCAATCATGGGAGGAGGAGTTTAATAATGTAAAGGAGGAATATCACCTCTTGAAGGAGGCAAATTTTCTTTTAAAAGAGGAAGCTCTTATTTTGAAAGAGGAGAGACGTCAACAAGACAAGCAATTTAAGGCAACCATGAGTCGGATGAAGGCACAAATGCAACAATTGATGGATATGATTCTTTCACAACCCAAAGAACAACCATTGGGGGACACATTGGGGAACTTTGTCTATGAAGACTCCGATGAAGAACTTGAGAACGAACTACAACAAGAGCCACTTTTGGAAAATGAAACGGAGGATTTTGTCTATGAAACCTCCCATGAAAATTCTATTGAAGTGCAATTGTATGATGGTTCGGGTTGTATGGAGACGGAAGAAAATATAGAGAAATCATGGCATGAGCAAGTTGATGAGATTGAACTTGCTCTTTATGGTGATATGCGAGGCAATGAGCTTCAAGGTGATATGGCCATACCCACCAAGATCAACGAGCCGTGTGTAGATGAGTGCCTACTGCAACTCATGGAAAGTGCCCAAGAAGAATCCTCCATCATTTTGGTGATCCCTCCCATCTTTGAAGACGGAGAAAGTGGCAAGGACTCCCGAGAGAAGAAGCCCAAAAAACTTAAAAGTCAAAAATTCCTTTGGGCACTAAATGGTCATATATCAAAGGGAATATTTATGGGGCTAAAACTGAAAGTGAAGACCTGCGAGACGGTGAAGTGGGCCAAAGGACGGAAGGTGAAGTCCAAACATGAGCGGGGATCCGGTCGAGCTAACGACCTTAACCAAAGCGCTAGTTGGGAGGCACCCCAACATGGTATAACTTTACTTGCTTTCTGTTTTTAATCCCCGTCTTTTATATTATGTCTTTTACTTTTAAACCCCCCCCCCCCCCGAATTTGAGTTTTGCTTTCTTTTGATTTTCATGCCATTAGGACATAGCACTATTTAGGTTTGGGGGTGGAAGTATATTTATCATGTAGTGTAGGATGTCTTGTTAGTTGTTTATTTTATTAAAAAAAAATATCGAGTCAAATTGTGTCTTTCTCTCATTTATTGAGGGGACGTGTTTGAACTACGGTGACCTGAGCCTATTTCAATGAGTAGTCCGCTCATTGTTTTGGGGACGTAGGCAACCTTTGGTGCGGTCAACATATTTTACCAAAGTAGAGTAATTTAGAGTAGTTAGTTGGTTTTGTTTTAAATTGTTGAATTATTGAGTCATCTGAAAGGATCTCCCTGAGTTTGTGGATTTATAGGGGAGTGTTTATAGTGTCACCCTCGAAAAAAAACATTTTAATTTTATGTCATTTTTATTTTGCATCAATAAATAAATAAAATTTTGTTGTGTTTTTTATAAGAAGGTTTGCCAACCTTGTATCTTTTTGCTTTATGAATCTTGATATTATTTATTTGTGGTGTATGTTACATGTTGGGACTTGAAATTTCATGAAAGCATTCAATTCAAAAAGTGCACTATATGTTTGGGACATTTTTCATTGATCTAGGTGACTTTATAGGAGCACTTAACATATCCGGAATTTCTAGAACACAATTGCACACTTGTCAATATCAAATCAAGAGGTTATGAGGCATTGGAGTGGGATTAAAGGGTCAAGTTAGGAGAATTCGCTTTGTATTGTAAATAGGGCCAAGTATCAATCAATGAAATGAAAAAAAAAAAAAGAATAAGTGTCGCGTTAAGAAGAGGAAAGGAATGGCAAGGATTAAAGAAAAAGCACGAGAAATATCAAAAAAAAAAAGTTGAATCCTTGGTACCGATTCCCGCTCCGAGAATGATTAAACATTCTTGTACCTACGTTGACACAAATAATGTGCTTTTATGTTTATCTCGCCCTTTGTGTTGTCTAAGTTTGTAATGACCAAGAGAGGAGGAAGCTACTTAGTGTGGAGAGTTGCTTTGTAGTGAGGATTTAATGTAAGTAGTGACCTTCCTAAGCCTTGCTCTCAATGTGGATTAAACGGGTTGGCAAGTGTGTGAAAGTGCCTATGAAAATCTTTTCTATGCTTAGTGAATCATCTTCTTCCCTTTTGATCTAGGATATGTTCTAAGTGATCTTATAAGGAAATTTGGGTTGGTGGAAATTGTCCCTGTGACTTGTACGGAAAAGTTTTAATAAAATTTGAATGCATTCATGTGGTTGAAAATTCATGTACATGGTGACTCACATCTTGATTTGTTGGAGAGAAAGTTGAGACATTAGTTGGCAAACTCTTTTATAATATGCACAACACCAAAAATATGTTTAGTTATTTTCTTAAATTATTGTTTTAAGTGTTTGTAATTAATTAGTTTTGTTATGTTGTGTTTTATTTTACTCGGGGACGAGCAAAAAATAGGTTTGGGGGTATTTGATGGATATATTTTCATATCCATTTTATATGTTCTAAATTCTATTTATTGCAAAATTTCCGAGTAAAAATGTAGTTTAATTATTTTGTTAGTGTTATTTTAATTTCAGGTTGAAAAGGTCGAAAAGTGGGTGGTTTAAGGTGGAGAAAAGATTAAAATTCGAGACGGAGCGAAGCGGAGGATTTAACAAATTGAAAAGAAAGAAAAAGAATTGATTTTGGCAGAATAGTTAGGGCGGCCGCTCCAAGGTTTGGGCGACCGCACCAATTTATTTTCCCCAGCCTTGACCTGCTGTTGACTGGCCCAAGCAATTTCCAGTCCACGCCAAACACCAAGTTCCAAACGCCATTTTCTTGTTCCATCTTTTTAGTTGATGCATTTGGGCCATCCTTGGTTTATTTATCTTGGGCTTTAAAACCCAATTGCTAATCATCAGTTTTTTTTTTAGCCTTTTGTTCCACTGTGAGTATAAATACAAAGGTTGTTATAATTTTAGGTTTTTTTTTTGTTCTTGGAACTGGAAGGAGGCAGAGGGAGGAGAGTCCTCCATTGTTCCATTACTAAGGTTTTGTTTCTTTATTTTTATTTTGTAATTTTTATTATTATGAGTAGTTAATTTTCTTATTTCATGGATTTGATTTAGCTTTATTGCCTAATTTCATGCCATAAATCATTTTATCATTGGTTTTCTCTCTCTAAATCATCTTAGCATTTTAATTGGATTTTCAAGATTGCAATTTTAGATTAGTCTCTAATTGGTCTTTTCAACATATTTGTGTTTTTAATTCACTATTAATTTGTGAATTTTAAACAAAGGCACATGCTTTGGTGATAAAATTGGTTTGATTCCGTTATAGAAGTTAAATTGATTTTGGTTCTTTTAATTCTTTTGATCTTATTGCTTCCTAAATTAATTGCTTGAACTTGATTTGCGAAAAGTGATTGATTTTGGAAAGTGAGAGTGTAATCCGGCCGCCTCACCGTCCCACTCTCTATTAAAGTGAATGAACCCTAGTGAGAGTGCACATACTTAATCAAAATTGTCATGAAATGGGTAATTTAGTGAAGTCCAATCTGTGAAATTCGTTTAATATTGTTAACTCTAGTTGTTAATTGTGCTTGTTTTTATTTGTTCTTATTTGTAAGTTTACTTGCTTCTTATTAGTTTTAGTCTTAAAAACCAAACCCCCCCTTTTATTTGTTTTTATTACTTTAGTATACACTACTCAAATCGACTCAATCACCCAACAAATCTCCGTGGATCGACTCCTTACTTGTGTACGCTATCATTTCGACACTCGTACACTTGCGAGGTGTTTTTATTACAAGTGGGAGTTTTAACCCATCAAGTTGCCTTCCTCGAACTTTCTGTCGTTGTAGTCGCGACAACACCTGTAGAAACTGCTAATGCTTTGCCTTTTAAATCATGATGATCCATGATTCCAGCAGCCACCGGAGCCCACAAACTCTTATCTCTCAATAACGCCTTCATCTTGATTTGCCAAAGAGAAAAACTATTCTTCCCATTGAACTTGTCCATTGGTAATTCGATTCCTGATCCTATCTTCTTCTGCAACGAAAAACCTTACACCTTTCTTAACCTGACCGGCTCTGATACCAGTTTGTTATAATGGATCTATGTTGAAAATAAATCAATGACATAATACAACAATATACATGGTTCACCAACTTGGCTACGTACACGTGCAGAGGGAAAGAATATTATTATCAACTGGAAATCACCGAATATAATCTCTAATCTATCGCACGAATTCTTGGTCCAAGAATTTACAACGGTGCACCCTAGATCTAGAGAAACAGATGATCAAGAAAAAAACTTGGAACACCTAGAATTATTGATTTTTATCACACTAGTAATTACATACAAAAACCTCTAGGGAATAGGGTGTATTTATACTGCCTATTTATAACCCCTGCAAGGTTTTCTAATCCTGCACAAAAACTGTCGCTGATCAGTCCAAACTCGGAATAGGGCGCGATCGCCCCACCTAAAGGGTGCGGTCGCCCTCTTAGTCCAGCTCCCAGTGCACGTACGATCGTTCCACCTGAGGGCGCGATCGCCCCATTTGTCTAGAGATTTGGGCGCGATCGCCCCTCTTGCCTGGCGCGATCGCGCCTTGCTTGCTGTCACAGGTTTTACTTATTTGTATTTTTTTCAATCCCCTAATTTCGTTCTCAAGTTATTTGGCATCAAACCCAACATTGAGAAAAATGCATTTTTCAAAATGGATAGGAAAACGTGTTTTTAAACTATGTGCGGTGACAGTGCGCGGTGACATTTTTGTAAGTAAATACTAAAGATTATCAACTGATGTTGGCAGTCGTTAACTCTGGTGTTGGCACCACTATCAGTAGTACTAGCACTTTTGAACACATGTGTTGACACTCTTGAACTCATGTGCTGGTACTTATCAAAACACATGCTCTATCATTCAATAACAAGATTTCCAAATGCCAATTTGAGGTCATAAATGACTTCTTTAGGGGGTTTATAGACCTTATATCATGGGTCGAAGGCCCGTAATTGTAAATCTCAAAATTCCCTTCGATTGATATGATGTGCGTTCTGTGGTTCATCACGAGTCAAAAGTTATATCACTTTTCGCGTATGCGCCCCATAACCCAATCCATGTTACTAGTAAAACTGACATTCCTTATAACTAATGTTGGCTATACCAGTTTAATGCCAGTGTTAGTGTTTTTGAGTTTCAGATATATGTGTTGACACTCATTCTAACTAATGTTGCCTATATCGTTAATGATAACATTTTTTTTTGAGTTTCAGGTACAAGTGATAACACTCCTTCTAACTAATGCTGACACTCCTTGTCTAGTGCGCGCAAAGCTCCAGTTATTATAACAAATGTCACCACGCATTTTAAAAGAAGTTTCAATTATTTACAAAAATGTCACAGGTTTGGTTCAAATACACGTTTTATCTACTCACTAAAAACACGCGTTTTTCATCATACCAATTACCCATGTTATATTAGGGACATTTCCCTTGAATAATTACGAATCCATTTACAATTAAGATGTTTTAATAGTGACTCCAACTACCAAATTTGGGTAGGTCTAGGTAGATTTTCCATCCCTAGCTAGTACAAACTAGGGGTGTGCTCGGTACGATTTGGCTCGGTTTTAGGCTAAAATCGTTATCAAACCAAAAGTATTCGGTTTCTAATTTTAACAAACCGTCACCACTCGGTTTTAGCTCGGTTCGGTGTAGTCGGTTTTCGATTTAGGTAAGTGTCGGTTCGATAATATTCGGTCTTGACACCTTTACTTTATATGACCGCTGAGCTCAGGCTAAAATTGGGCAAAACATAAACATTTTAGCATTTTACATCCTAACAACAGCCACACTTTGGCTCAAAAAAGACTTCAAATAACAAATAGACAAGCAAATAAGCAAGTGGGTTTAACAATTAAAAGAAAGAATTCACAAGTTTGACTTCGATAAAATGACTAAACCATGCTAGCAATTTGGAGAAAAAATATTGGTACTTTCCTAAGGTTCGTTTACAATAAAATAAGATTAAGACGGTTAGGCGGCCGAATTGCAATCTATCAATCCCAATTAATCACTTTTCGCAAATCAAATCCAAGCAATCAAACATATGAATTAAATAGACTAGCCACTCATATTAAGGAGAGAATGAGTGGGAACGTGGGGTATATGGAAACTGAATAGATGAAAAACTATAGTAAATATTAGGAATATTTATTATTTAGAAGAACATCGGTACGGTTCGGTGTGAGTAATCGGCATGAAATTTTGTATCCCAAACCGAGCCACTAGGTTCGGTTTTCCAATATTTCAACCGTCCCTACCCAATTAACCGTTGGTATGTTTATCGGCGTCGATTTTTTCGGTTTTATTCAATTTTTTTGGTTTTTTCGATTTTTCTGCTCACCCCTAGTACATACACAATATGGGTGAAATATGATGAGATCATTAAGGATTTAACGCTCAATATTTATTGAGACTTTGACCAATAAGTAATTTATTCAAATAAATACTACCTCTTTAATTACTAACATTTTCAAATCTCGCCAATAAGTCTCTGTAGTATTTTGCCCCAGTCACTCTATTTTTTACAGTTGTGTGATATAAGTATAAAAACTGATAAATTCATCCCTATTCTTTACATTAGTGTGATTTCATAGTTCTGTGATGTAGAATACCTTTTAAACAATTGAGAACCCAATTTATCACGTAACATTTAAAAAAATCACTTTTAAAACTAATAAATTAATGTCCCAGTTGCTCACAATTGCAATTTTTTTGTACTTTTACAACTGATAAATTCATGTCTCAATTTCCTCTTCTTCTTTTTTTTTTCATTTTTCACTTGTAAAACTTATAAGTCCATATCTCAGTCATTCACAATTACGCCAAAAAAACACTTCTCACTTGTAAAAATGATAAATTCATTTCTCAATTGATTTTACAATTGTGTGATGTCAAATATTCTTTAAACTTAAAGACATTCATTTATCATTTGTTTCTAATTGAGTATAAAATTGATAAATTCATCTCTCATTTTTCACAATTGATACTGAATTTCTCAAATGTTTAAATTTAAAAGTGATATATCCATATCTCAGTTACTCGCAATTACGCAAAAAAACATAAACTGAGCTTGAAGAAAGATGAATGTATTTAAAAATTTTGCATAGAATAATTTACTACTTATATTTTTAATTCTCAATAATCAATATGAATTTATAGAAAAATTAAATAAATACACAGATAAATAACCATTATAAAGATTAAATAAAGTCTGGGAGAGAAAAAACTTACGCATTAGTGGCAGCATAAACTGTATAGAGAGGATCGAAAGGTATAACAATGGCGACACCAAAACCAATAATAATAAAAGTCCCTTTCTTTATCTGAACCATTCTAAGTATTAAACTTTACAATTAAGAAATTGCTCTGAACCATTCCAAACATTACTCAATAATCAAATATGAATGTTTTCTCATATATCATTAAAAATTATAAATCTCTAATTCTAAACTTATTTACAATGAAAAAAATATTTAATTGAGAAATGCATTACTCTTTGCAATTAAGAAATATGTTTGTTTTATATTATTGTAAAAATTTTGCATAAAATTAACAATAAAGATATAAATAAATTTATTGTGTCTTCATAATTGTTCACAATTGAAAAAATAATACAATTGAAATATTTATGTATCTATTATATTTGAAAGGGATGTTTGTTTTTGTCTAATTAAAATAAATATACAACAAGTTGATAACAAATTAGCTTGTTATAGTGGTAAAGGTGACATCTTAGTTTGTGGGAGGTCTTGGGTTTAATTCATGTCAATGGCATTTATTTTTAGATAGGTTGCCAAAGGAATGGATGGAGCAGCCGGAGGATGAGTAGGGTGGTCGGAGGGGTCGGTCGGAGGTAGCTGGACGGTGGTCGGTCGAAGGTGGTTATTGGTGGTGATTGGAGGTGGTCGGTTGACGGCGGCATGACGATGGTCAATCGACAGTAAAAGGATGGCACCGGACGAAGGTCGGACTTTCGGCCAGTGGTCGAACGACTATTAGACTGTCGACCGGAGGCGGTAGTATTCGGCTGGTGGGAGAAGGAAAATTAGGGTAATTAAGGGCTTGGGGAGGTGGAGGTAGTTTTGACATTTAGAATAGGGGGCAATTACCAAATCATCCCTCACCCTAACAAAAAAGATCACCTAGGACAAGGATTTTCGAAATCGTCCACCAGGTACTCTCATTGTAAATGGACACGCATGCCTTGGTTAGATTTGGTAAAATTACACAAATGTCATTGCTTAAGTGACGTGGACGCATGTGGTCCATTCCCCATCCCCCCTCTGCGCTTTCTTTCTCTCTCTTTCTTTTTTTTCCTCAAAATTTTAAAATGAAATATCTTAAGATCTAGAAATTAAAAAAATCTGAAACCACCGTTGTTTTCGTATCGTCAATCGAATCAAACTAGTAGCATCAACATGTAATCTGGAGCAAATTTGAGAAGTTCACAGTTGTTACAAGTTCACAGTTGTTTTTGATAAGTTCACGGTTATTTTTTACATTTGTTCCAATAAAAATTAAGAGAAGTTCACAGTTGTTTTAGCTAAATTCATAATTTCTGCATGAAAATGACTATTATTTACTTAATTCACAGATTTTTTTAGTTAAGTTCACAGTTATTTTAGTTAAGTTCGCAGTTGTTTTTAGTCTTTTATAGTCTTTATTTTTGCAATTTTATGAGACTATTTGACCTATTTGTTAAGTTCAATGTTGTTTTTTTTAAGTTCACAGTTGTTTAGTCCTTTATGACCTCTATTTTTGCAATTTTATGAGATTATTTGACATATTTGTTATGTTCACAGTTGTTTTTACTTAAGTTCACAATTGTTTTTTGTTAAGTTAACAGTTATTTTAGTTAAGTTCACAGTTGTTTTTAGTCTTTTATAGTCTTTATTTTTGCAATTTTATGAGATTATCTGACCAATTTTTGAAGTTCAATGTTGTTTTTTTTATTAAGTTCACCGTTGTTTTAGTCCTTTATGGGCTTATGGCCTCTATTTTTGCAATTTTATGAGATTGTTTGACATATTTGTTATGTTCACAGTTGTTTTTACTTAAGTTCACTATTGTTTTTTGTTAAGTTCACAGATGTTTTAGTCCTTTATGGCCTCTATTTTTGCAATTTTATGAGATTATTTGACATACTTGTTATGTTCACAGTTGTTTTTACTTAAGTTCACAATTGTTTTTAGTCTTTTATTACCTCTATTTTTGCCTTTTTATGAAAACCTCGAATGATGAATCAAAATTGAAAATATATATTCAACTCATGACACTTCCGTCCTAGAAATCAAATCGATAGAGGTTTTTTGTGTTTTAACGAATCACACGTAGAGATATTGATAACACACATTGACATGTTTTTATTAAGTTCACAATTATTTTTTAGTTAAGTTAACGATTGTTTTTATTAAGTTCACAGTTAAACTAAAACTCACAAACCAAGACATGGGTTAATGGTTGTTTAGTTTTTCATACCCTCCAGCCATATTTATTGTTTATCCTTACACACTCCCAAAACATAAGCTTCCTCTTCGCAATCTTCAAAACACACCTACACACGCATACTCACTTTTACTGCCTTCATTTTATCATCATTGACACCCATACTTTTCAGTCACAATCATATCAATTAGTGTTTCCAAATTAAATCACCATTGAGCAATTATAAATAAACAAAAATTAACAGCAAATTCAACGGAGAAAAAATGAATCAACAAATTAATATAACTTTGAGGCCTACAAGAAAATGCATAATCCATTGAGAGGATTTTGAAGAACTGTATGCGATATGATATTTGTTGGAATGGAGCAATCTCGAACCATCTAATTTCGATTAAGCTGTAAATTGTTCACGAAATCATGTGAAGCATAGTGATTTGATTATAGTTCGGCTATGGCAAAACGATAACATCATCGCTGTTCTAGCTCGCGTCGGCGACGAAATTCAGTGGATGTTGGACAGGGATGAAGCTGCGGTGAAGCTCGATAAGTCGCATTACTTTTTTACCCTCCGTATCCCATCGGAGTATGGTGAAACAGACACCGCCGGTGGGTTTCAGTCGGATAATTTGTTGAAAGGGCAGGAGAATTTGTTGAAGGATTTGGATATGGTGTTGGAACAGTACAGTGCTTTTTTAGTGAATAAGGTGGAGAGAGAGACGGCGGGGAGGTCGCCAGAGGGGAGGGAAGGGAAAGGGGAAGGGTCGCTGGAAGTAGAGCTGCCCAACCGGGTCCGAACCGCCGGTTCAAATCGGAACCGGACCGGCCCAAAACCGGAGGGAAACCTAACCGGCTGAACCGTGAATCGCCTGAACCGGTGGATCGGCAATTTTCCGGTCCGGTTATGGTTCGTATATTCAAAAATCGGTGAACCGCCGGTTCAGGAACCGAAACCGCGAACCGGAACCGTGAACCGGAACCGCCGGTTCACGAACCGGAACCGTGAACCTAACGGCTAGTTGATCTGGGCCGTTGATTTGTCTGATCCGACAGTGCATGTTTAATGACCGTTAGCTAATGGTCATTTTGACTTTTTAGTGACCAAAATGTAAAAACAAAAAAAATTCTTAACCGTTTTGGTCCCTAAAACAGTTTTTTATTTATTTTGGTCCCTAAAACATTTTTTTTCTTTTTCTCTCCATTTTCCAACCTATAAATACCCTCCCCCTCCCTTCATTTTTTCACACCATTCTCTACTCATTCTCTCAATCTCTCTCTCAATCTCTCTCTCAATTAATCTCTATATTATCTCAAACTTTCAAAGTCTCAAACTCAAAGTCTCCATAATTTCATTTTTTTCACATAATTCATCTTTTCACCAAAAAAAATGTCTTCATCTCATGGCGGAGGTGGCGTTAAGGGAAAGAATAAGGCAACTACGTATCCAATTTCCCCCCCTGATGATTCCATTTGGGATAATATACAACCAATTCCAAATGAAACGCTCGAATTGAGCGATGACGAAGTTGATATAACATTTCCAATGGGTGGTCATGGTCATACCCAAGGGAGTAACACTCAAACCACTCAAACCCAAAGTTAAGCGCGAGGTGGTGGTCAAATTCGAGGTCGAGGTCGAGGAGGTCGAACCACGGGGAGGTCCGACATCATGACCGTGCACTTTTCAAAAGAGCCAATTGAAGGTACCAACCAATACACTGTTTCTTGCAACCATTGCACTCAAAAAAATTCCTTTACCCATGGAGGTGGTTATGGGACATTTAAAAGACACTTGACGTCAAAACACCCCGACCAAGTTGGAGATGCCCAAGTTCAAACACAACTACAAGGATTTACGGGATCCTCACAAGGTACGTCTACGCAATTATTTAAATTTGATAATGCAACGTATAGAAGAGAAATGGCAAAATATACTTCTGCTAAAGGATTACCCTTTAATTTTGCTAATGATAGATTATGGTCTCATATGGCACAACTTTGTTTAAATTTCGCGGCTAAAGAAATTAATAAAAATACAAGTACTCGTGATATTAAAGCCCAATATCTACAAGGGAAATTAACTTTAATTAATACGTTTAAAGATTTACCCAAAAAATTGTCAATATGTGCCGATATATGGAGTGACCATTGGCAAACTCATAGCTATATAGGAATTACATGTCATTGGGTTGATAGTAGTTGAAAATTACAAAAACGATTAATTGCATATAAATCTTTTGATACTGTTCATAACGCTCAAAATGTTTGTAACAAAATTGCTAGAGTTTTACAAGAATATGGATTAGTTCACAAAATTTTTTCAATTGGATTTGATAATGCTGCTAATAATACTGCTAGTCTACCATCACTCATAGAAATTTGTCAACCATCCATTGGGGGTAAATTTTTTCATGTTAGGTGCATATGTCATATTTTAAATTTGTGTGTGCAAGATGGTTTATCAACTTTAAAGGAACATATAGCCCCAATTAAGGAAGTTCTTGCTTATATAATGAGAAATCATAGTCTAACAAAATTGTGGATTAGATTTTGTAAAATAAATAATATCCCACCTAAAATATTTTCCCTAGATGTTCCAAACCGATGAAATTCAACTTATAAAATGTTATCCGACTCTTATGATTTTCGTGAACTATTGTGTCAGTTTATTCAACAAATAGAGTATTCAACTATAATATTGCCTCATCAATGGAAAGTTTGTAATAATTTAAAGAAAATTTTGAAAGTTTTTAAAGATGCTACCGTACAATTATCCGATTCTTACTATCCCACTTCACCGTTAGTTATAGAACACGCCGCTAAAATTAGTTATATATTTATGCATTTTAAAGATTGTCCAATTTTAGGTGAATGTATTAGCAAGATGAGAACAAAATGGCTTAAATATTTTTTGAACATTTCCCCATTGTTTTTAGTATCTAAACTATTAGATTCTAGGATAAGAGAAAATGGTTTAGAACAAATACTATTATTATAAGAATCTATTTCCCATCGGCTTTGATTTGTTTTTAGATAGACCTATCCCAAAGGCAAAAGACGTTGTAACTGAGACTAAAAATGTTGTATATGCATTTTATAGAGAATATTATGATCTTTTTGGTAATATTGTTTATCCTAGTAGTGAAAATGTAGGTGGTAGTTCTCACGAAGATAGCGATCCCTTTAACTTTATAGATAATTTAATTAGTTCTAGAACTCAAAAACGTCAACGAGGTGGCTCCACTTATGTTGAACTTGCAAATTATTTAACCACTTCTTTTGAGCCTATAGAAGAATTTGATATTGTAAAGTGGTGGGCACAAAGGGCAAACAACTATCATATTCTATCATTGATAGCTAAGGAGATCCTAGCCGCTCCCGCCTCAACCGTCGCCGTAGAGGAAGTATTTAGTGTAGGAGGAAATGTCTTGTCCGATCGAAGGTCAAGGTTGTCTCCATATAATTTAAAATATCAAAGGTGCTCGGGGATTGGCATAGAGCCGAACTACGACTTCAAGATAAAAGAAGTAGTTCCGAGGAGGAGGAGGCCTTTGATGAAGATACATCGGGGAGCGAAGCCGAATGAACTACGCCGCTCTTTAGACTTTAGAATAGGTTAATTGTAATTTTATAGATTAGACTTTAGATTATGTTTATTTTTATTCAATTGTAATAGTTAGGTTGAGGTAAAGGCTCCTAACTGTCCCCCCCCCCCCTTATTTATAAAAGGGTAAGGTTGGTTGTCCCCCTCATTTGTAATTTTATTTTAATTAATAAAATTTAAGGGTACTGTCCCTTTTTCTTTTATATACTTTCGTTTATTTTAAAAAAAGTTAAGTTTTATTTCTTTCAAAATTCATAACTTTTTTTTATATATTTTTTGCAAAAATTGTATGTAGTAAACAAAGTCTAAAATAGCCTTATTTATCCAAAAAAAATTAACTTTTTTATAAAACTTAACAGAAACTGTTAAAAATTTAACTGTTTTTTTTATTTTTGAAAAATCTGTACACTTGGGCGACCGCCCATATCATTCGGCCCTCTTGGGCGACCGCCCAAACCAACAATTTTTTTTTTTTGAAAAACTGTACACTTGGGCGACCGCCCAAATCATTCGGCCCTCTTGGGCGGCCGCCCAAAAAAACAAATTTTTTTTTTGAAGTTGACGGTTCAAAACCGGAACCGGAACCGTACGGTCGGTCCGAATCGGGAACCGGAACCGTGAATAAACCGGGCCGATTTCGATTCAAGGGCTGGCGTAACCGTAAACCGCCGGTTCAGAACCGAAACCGGCGGTCCGAACCGGATGGACAACTCTAGCTGGAAGGGATGGTAGAGAGAGAAAGTGAGAGAGAGAGGATGGTTTTTTATTTTTTGGTAAGGGGTAGTTTGGGTAGCGAAGAAATATGTGGAATTTTGATTATAATGCCGGATTAGTTGGTTAAATTTCAAAATTTTTGTCTAAATTGATATTTTCACTTGGGGTGAAAAATTCAGCGGTAATTTCCCCTTAGAATAGTTATAAAGAAGGCTAGGGAGACTACGAGAGTTATGATTTCAACTCAGAGATCTTAAGGTTAATATGAATATATAATGTTTTTATTGGTAAATTTCATCATGTCTCATGTACTTATTGGTAAAAACACCATGTTTAATTTGTTGAAAAAAATTAAGGGTGCACTCGGCTAAAGTAACATTTAGTGAAGCTTCAACTTTTGTAGATATTTTATACTCCCTTCGCTTCGAAAAGATTGTTATCTCGAAAAAAAGATTGTCCTATTTGATTTTCATGATCAATTCAATCAATTTTTAACCTTAATTTTATAGAAACCTAATTAACTCTATGCAATTTTAAATATTTTGATTGGTAGTATTGCTAATGGTGAATCAATAAAAAAAAATTAGAACTACACAAAAATAATTAGGTTTTCATAAAATTATGATTAAGTTTGATTGAGTTAATAATGAAAGTCAAATTAGAACTAACTTTTCGGGAAGGAGGAAGTATCTGATACAGTTATATCATGGATCATGATGAACAATAAAGAAAAAACAGTAGAGATAAATGAGAGAAAAGTATCTTTGTGTATTTTATTCAACTTCATCCATACAGAGTACAGACTCGTATTTATACTCACTCAAACTAACTGACTCTAACAACCACTACAGAATTTACATAAATGCCCTTTGACTAGTCAGAAGAGATACATTCTGACTTACTATCTCTAATAACCCCCCTCAAGCTAAAGGTGGTAAACAAGTTAAGCACATTTAGCTTGGATTGTAAGAACTGCAAAGATGTAGTTGACAGAGCTTTGGTAAATATTAGCCAGCTGCAAGGTAGTAGGCACAAAAGCAAGTAAAATGAGACAAGAAGCAATACAATCTCTGATAATGTGACAATCAATTTCTATGTGTTTTGTACGCTCATGTCATGAAACACGAGATTGGATGCCAAACTCAGTGTTGCCTTGTTATCACGAAAAATAGAAACCGGAGAAACATTTGAGATGCCAAAATCCTTTAACAAAGACACCAGCCAAACCACTTCACAAAAAGAATGGTCCATGCTCCTTTATTCAGCCTCACAAGAGGACTTAGACACAATGCCCTATTTCTTTACTTTCCGAGAAATCAGGAACCACGAAGCAGCACACAATAGCCAGATAAAGATTTCCTAATTGAAATGGAACATGCAACCGTTTGCTGCATTCCAATGTGATTCTTTAGATTGAGCCATGAACCGACTCAAAATATGTACTGCATAGAAGATATCATGCCTGATGATAGTCAAATACACCAGTCTCCCAAGCAATCTTCTGTACTGAGTAGCATTAGCACACAAAGGACTGGCAGTAGTAGCCAGCTTATGACTTTGTGGAAATAGGAACCTAGAGACTTTGACAAACATAAGACCACAATCAGAAACTATTTCCAAAATATACTTCTCAGATGCTCTTGCAATTTCAATACCAAGAACGAACTTCAGGGGACCAAGATCATTAATATTAAAATGAGTGTGTAAATGCGATTCGACTGCATTAATCAGAGTAGTTGATGAACCATCAATCAGGATGTCATCAACATACACCCATAAAGCAATAAACAGACCATCGTTAGATAAAGTGAATATAGAGTGATCATTGAGAGAATCTGTGAAGCCAAATTGAAGTAAAGTTGTGGCAAGCTTAATGTACCATTGCCTAGGGGATTGCTTTAGGTCGTATGGAGATTTGAGACGTTTGCACACAATTGGCCCTTGAAAAGAATTATGTTGAAACTTAGAAGAAAGCATGATGGATGTGTTTCTACACATCTAAATTAGGTACTTCCAGAATTATTTAATGCTAAATCATTTGGTTATAAGTGTTTTAATAGTTGTTTTGAGTGTTTGTATAAGTACAGGGAAACAGAGGTTAGTCTTTAATTTTTGCACTGCTTTGTTAGCTTAGTCTTTAATTATCTGCTTTGAACTGCTTTGTTAGCTTAGTCTTTAATTTTTGCAATTAGTAATAATCAAACAAAAAATATAAACCCCATAGTTATTCACACTGCATGAAATCAACTTGTTTTACACATAAGTTTGTGGTTTGACACCCTACTCGTGCATACTACTAGAAGAGATGGAGAGGGAGGAGAATAGATAGGATAAGTAGGATCTGAAGAAAGAGGAAGATGATGGGAAAGTGGAAGATGGAACAAAAGGGTCATTTATAAGCCTTTTTACAATATGGATATCCAAGGAAAACACAGAGTGTCAACATGTACATGACCCCTAATCCTTGATGACACATTTTTACAGATTTAAGAGAAGATACATTTTGAGAAGAACAAGATGTTGGAATATTTGTATTTGAGGTATGGAAGTTCATAGCTAATGACCTTGGGGTATATTGGTTTGAACTGAATTGGAAAAGGGAAGGTAAATGACGTCGGAATTTCAGCTAGGAGCGCGACCGCGCTTATGCCGAGAGCGGCCGCGCTTAAGAGCCGAGAGGACGCCTGTAATTCCTGGAGCTTAGCGCGGTCGCGCTCCTTGCTAGGGCGGCCGCGCTTGTGACGGGATTTGACTTTTCCTGGGCCGATTTGGAGCAGGTTTTTAGGCTTAATTAAACCTAAAACCTAATATTTACCACAAGTATAAATACTCTTTTCCCTCAGCCGTTTTTGTTACATGAATATTGAAGAGAAACACAATTCTCTTGCTTTTATTCATTGATCAATCACTCCCGTTCATAGAGATTCGTTCGTGAGATTCAAGGCGACTGAGATAGGACCGCCGGTGACTACCTACCTGTGCTATTTTGTGGTACGTAGTTCGTGATCGTTTTATCCTCGGAGAAATTTGCCTCGTACCCGAGTTGCACCAATTGGGGCAATATTTTCTCTTAGGGCAGGTCTTCCTAAGGCGACTCGATCAAATCACGATAAGTATTTCTAACCGTTTGATTTCTTGTTTCGTTTGTTTTCCCGATCCTGTTCCTTGGCTTTCGGTTTTGCTATTGGCTTAATTGGTACGTTTTGACTTGATCAATAAAATCCTCTACTGTTGATTAAATCGTTGTTTAATCTGGTGCTTATTAATTTAATTTCCAACGAGCCTAAGAGAAAATAGTATTTTATTTGATCATGTCTCGGTGGTTCCTCTAGCTCTCCCTTTAAGTCCCTAGTTGACACCTCCGATCTTCCGGGAGAAGTTTGGTGGCAAGAACTTCAAGCGTTGTCCGAACGCATGAAGATCCGGGCCGTCAATTAAGGGCATGCCCGGTATCTTGACATCCAAATGTCCTACTCGAATGGTGATGATCCTGTTAGTGTGGCTGCGGTTAAGCTGTGGAAGGAGCAGACGATGTTGTTCGAGGATGCATTCGTCGCCTTTGTCGAATGCACTCTTTGATGTTTATTGCTCTGCTCCTCTCACTACTCACTCGTTTCACTCGTGGGACTCTCTTTCCAAGAAGTACAAAGACCGATGAATCCGGTGTGGAAAAGTACCAAGTGGGAAGGTTCCCGAATTATCACATGAGTGAGGGCAAGTCGGTTACCGATCAAGTGCACGAACTCCAAATCATTTTGCAATCACTCAAGGATGCCGACATGGGACTTCCCGACAAGTTCGTCGTCATGGCTATCATTGAGAAGTTTCGATCTTGGGGAGAATTTGGTATGACCCTCAAGCATCGTCTTGGAAGCTTGTCACTCAATGAGTTGATGAATGCAATTGCGATTCAGGAGGTGCATAACGGTAACCAACCTAGTGTACTGTGGAGGCCGCGCTAATATGATAACCGGTAAAAGCAAGTTTAAAGGAAAAGGAGTGAAAACTTCTAAGGATAAAGAAAACCATGATAAGCTTAAAGTTAAGAAAAATAACTTTAGGAAGCCAAAAGCAAAACAGAATCTGCTGAATTGTGGAGAAGGTGGACACTTTTCTAGGGACTGCCCGTTCAAGAAAGGAAAAGGACCACAAGGCTCTGGCTGATGACCATCCTGCCGTCAACATGGTGTTGGGTCCGAAGGATTATGATGATCCCGACTCGACGCACCTCGGAGTTGACGCTCGACTCCGCAATGTTACAAAGTATGTAACTTCTTGTCCTGAACTCTTTGCGTCTATGAACCCAACGAGTGGCTAGTCGACACCGGGGCAAATGTGCACGTTTGTGCCGATAAATTGCTATTTGTGTCTTACCCGGCTGACCGTGGTAGATCGGTGACGATGGGGAATTCTAGTGCCGCAAAGGTGCTTGGGGCGGACGCGTGGACTGAGGTTTCCCAATGGGCGCATTCTTACCTTGCATCGAGTGTATCACGTTCCCGACATTCGTCGCAACATTATTAGTGGTTCTAGTCTAGTTAGGGAAGGATTTGAGATTTCATTTAAGCTGTAATAAGGTTATTATTTTGGATTCCGGTAGTTTTGTGGGGAAAGGTTATTCCTCGGATGGTTTATTTAAAATTAGAGTTGAAACCGATGTTTGTTCGCACAACAATAATTTTAGTTCTATTGATTATCCTGTTTCTTATTCCATTGAATCTTCAAATGTTTGGCATGGTCGTTTAGGACATATTAATTATGATTACGTGAAAAGAATGATGAATTTAGATATTATTCCTAAACATGCTATTGATAAAAGTTCTAAATGTCATGTATGTGTTGAAGCTAAATCTACAAAAGGTCCGTTTAAAACGGTTGTGAGAAATTACGAAATTCTAGATTTAGTTCATGCCGATATTTGTGAATTTAATGGTGTGTTGACCAAAGACAAAAAGAAATACTTTCTCACCTTTATTGATGATGCTAGTAGATCTTTTGTTATGTGTTCTTGCTTAATTCTAAGGATGAAGCATTAGATAAATTCATTATATTTAAGAACGAAGCGTAAACACAAGCGGCAAGAAACTTAAACGGTTAAGGTCCGATAGAGGAGGTGAATATGAGTCTAACCCCTTCATGTATTATTGCCAAGAAAACGGAATAGTACATGAAGAGATTCCTCCCTATACTCCTCAATCAAATGGTATTGAACGTAAGAATAGAACCCTTGCGATATGATTAACAGTTTACTCATAAGTTCGGATTGCCCAAATATATGTGGGGAGAGGCTTTGAATACGGCTTGCCATATTCGAATAGAGTCCCTCCTAAGCATAGAAAGGAAAGTCCGTTTGAACTTTGGAGAGGTCGACAGGCTAGCTTGAAACACTTAAAAGTGTGGGGGTGCCTTGCAAAGGTACTTGTACCCGCACACAAAAGGAAGAAGCTTGGACCTAAAACCGTTGATGCTATCTTTATAGGTTATTCGAAACAAGTTATGCATTGAGATTTCTTATTATAAAATCCGAAATTTCGGCATAGATGTGAACTCTATAGTTGAGTTACGTGAAGCAACATTTTTGAGGATGTGTTTCCTATGAAAGACGGACTTCCTAAAGAATCCAACCCGACCACTAATTCCATTCCCGCTCAAGTAGAGGAGCTAACGAATGTGGGGGTTGATTCTAGCGCAACTCATTCGACGATGAGATTGAACCAAGAAGGAGCAAAGCGGGCAAGGACCACCAAGGACTTTGGGAAGTGATTTCATCACTTACAATGTCGAGGGTGATCCTCTAACCTTCAAAGCCGCTATGGCTACTTCGATGCCAAGCGGTGGAAGGATGCCGTTAAGAGTGAGATGGATTCTATTGTCTCTAATGGGACATGGGAATTGGTCGATCTCCCTCCCGGTTTGTAAAGCACGATAGGATTTAAGTGGGTCTTCAAAAGGAAACTCGAAACCGGATGGAACCGTTGACAAGTTTAAGGCTAGGTTAGTGGCTAAGGGATTCAAGCAAATGGAGGGAATAGACTATTTCGATACCTATGCGCCGCTTGCTAGAATGACTACAATCCGAATGCTTATCGCATTGGCCTCTCGTATATGATCTTCCTATCCATCGATGGATGTTAAGACCGCCTTCTTGCATGGCGATCTAGAGGAAGAAATTTATATGGATCAACCCGAAGGTTTTGAGGCCTCTCGGCAATGAGAGAAAGGTTTGTAAACTTGTTAAGTCCTTGTATGGATCGAAACAAGCCCCTAAGCATGGCATGAGAAATTTGATAAAATTGTCTCATCGTTTGGCTTTGTTACTAATGAGTTTGATAAGTGTGTCTATAGCAAGAGTATTGGTGATAGTAGTATTGTCTTATGTCCGTATGTCGATGATATTCCTCGTTGTTTGAACCGATATGAGGATCATTAATACTACTAAGGAATTCTTGAAAAGTAAGTTTGAGATGAAGGATATGGGAGTAGCTAGTGTGATTCTTGGCCTTAAGTTGACTCGTTCAACTAGTGGCATAACCATATCGCAGCCTCATTATAATCGAAAGTGTAATTGAGAAATTTGGTTATAAGAATTGCAAAGTAGCTAAGACTCCATATGATCCTTCACCGCACTTACTAAGAATGAAAGTGGAGTACCGATGGCTCGGTTGAGATATTCTCAAATTATTGGAAGTTTGATGTATCTTGCCAATTGTACCAGACCGGATATTTCATACTCGGTTACTAGGTTGGCTAGATATACTCAATGTCCAAATAAAGCACATTGGGAAGCTCTTGATAGAGTTCTCAAGTACTTGAAGGGAACGATTTCCCTTGGCCGCATTACGGTAGATATCCTTCGTGCTTGAAGGGTATAGTGATGCAAGCCGGATTGCCTTTAACTCCGGGAGTTATGGCTGTACGGGGTATGTTTTCACCTTAGGCGGAGTCATTAGTCAGTTGGAGGTCGACCAAACAAACTCGTTGTCTAGGTCTACTTTTGAGGCCGAATTAGTTGCCCTCGACACTACCGGATTGGAAGCCGAATGGCTTCGAGGACTTATGTCCGAGTTGCCCACGGTCGCAAGCCCATGCCTCGTTATCTCGTACATTGTGACAACACCGCCACAATTGAGAAACCGAAAAGTGTCAAGTACAATCAGTAAAACTAGAAGACACATCCAAATTAGATTAAAATCTATAAGGGATCTTGTGTCTCGGAAGGTGATAGTCGTTGATTATGTTGGTACCAAGGATAACACAATGATCCTTTAACCAAAGGGCTAGAATTTGCTCTTGTTCAAAAATCTAGGTTGGGGATGGGGTGAACCCCGTCTCGACTCAAACGCAGTAGAAGCAACCCAATCTACCTGAGTGGAGATCCCACAAAGGAGATTCAATGTGGTAATAACAAGCCGTGGGTGAGTCGGAGCACTAATAAATAGATTGACATGTTACATGTCCGAGTCTATCCCCGAATAGCCTAGAGGTGCTCATTGCTAATTTAGTAAAAGTTTGGAACTTTGAATGGGATCAAGTCTTTTAGACAAGATGTTAGCAAAGACATCTTCCGAGATGCCCACTAAGCGAGTGTTGTTGCCGGGCCGCAACTAGAGGAATTTGGGTTATTCCTTGAAAGCACTCATGATAGAGGATCGGGACGTATGGCTTATAAGCGTCAAGTGTTCGATAGAGGGCCTATCATAGCTTTTGTCGTGTTTGTTACCAAAGAAAGGCCTCTACATCCAAAGGCATCGATTCAAGACACCCGTTCATCCGGTCCCGTGGAGGTTTGCGGCTGATAACATAGGTAGTGGTTCAAGCCTAAGGTACCATTATTGAAAGCATGGCAATGGACAATCTGTACACGTCATATTTCTATGAACTTGTGGGGGATTGTTGGAATATTTGTATTTGAGGTATGGAAGTTCATAGCTAATGACCTTGGGGTATATTGGTTTGAACTGAATTGGAAAAGGGAAGGTAAATGACGTCGGAATTTCAGCTAGGAGCGCGACCGCGCTTATGCCGAGAGCGGCCGCGCTTAAGAGCCGAGAGGACGCCTGTAATTCCTGGAGCTTAGCGCGGTCGCGCTCCTTGCTAGGGCGGCCGCGCTTGTGACGGGATTTGACTTTTCCTGAGCCGATTTGGAGCAGGTTTTTAGGCTTAATTAAACCTAAAACCTAATATTTACCACAAGTATAAATACTCTTTTCCCTCAGCCGTTTTTGTTACATGAATATTGAAGAGAAACACAATTCTCTTGCTTTTATTCATTGATCAATCACTCCCGTTCATAGAGATTCGTTCGTGAGATTCAAGGCGACTGAGATAGGACCACGTGACTACCTACCCGTGTGCTATTTTGTGGTACGTAGTTCGTGATCGTTTTATCCTCGGAGAAATTTGCTCGTACTGAGTTGCACCAATTGGGGGCAATATTTTCTCTTAGGACAGTCTTCCTAAGGCGACTCGATCAAATCACGATAAGTATTTCTAACCGTTTGATTTCTTGTTTCTGTTTGTTTTCCTGATCCTGTTCCTTGGCTTTCGGTTTTGCTATTGGCTTAATTGGTACGTTTTGACTTGATCAATAAAATCCCCTACTGTTGATTAAATCGTTGTTTAATCTGTGGTGCTTATTAATTTAATTTCCAACACAAGACATAGAACTAGGAAGCACAAGCTAGCTTGTACAACCCTCCAACTATCTTACCAGTCCCCTTCAATGTCCTGCAAATAGAATCCTGAATAGTACAATGAGAAGGAAACATTATCGACAGGCAGTTGTTATCAAGAGTAAGTTTATGAACTGAGATCAAATTGAAGAGTGTGGTACGTAGAGGACATTCTGAAGGACATTCTGAACTTGTTATAGAATGAATGCATGAAAAAGAGGAGAAAGAAAAAAGACCGATAAATTTCAATTTTGCGAGAATTAGGTAGCTTGCTTTCATCATTTTACAGTGTAAATATATAGTTGTAGTTGCAATAGACACGTACGTTACGTACATAATAACTTGTACTGAGACAACATTATCGGTGTGAGGAAGATGAAAGAATAAAGCTATATAACAATCTTAAAAGAAACTATCAATGTACTTTTCAAGAAGTTGTTCAGTAAGAGCCCTATATCCTTGTTCTGTTGGATGATAACTGTCCCAAAAAAGATATTTAGAGTCATCAGAGCATATTGAGCTATATTTGTTGCATAACACAGCCACTTCTAAACTTCCCGATCCACAACACCCCTTATCCACAACTTGCAATCCTGTAAAACAATCGACGAACAAACAGTTTTAAAGTTATAAAATCGACTTTTTCTTATTGTTTACGGTCCTCTAAAATGAAATATGTTAAAGGAAAGGTTTGTTTTGCTTACCATATTTTTGAGGGTTTTGGATTATATCATAAAGAGGGGTATATATGTCAACGTAAACAACTTTAGAATGAGGAAGAGTTGAACCAAGAGATTGAAGTTGAGTTGAAAGCTTGGAGTTGTACAACTGAGAAGCTGCATTGTGGTCTTCTGCACAAAGTCTAAGTCCTCCCCCTGCTAATGTTCTTTGTGATGGCACACAACCAAGTGGCGGCGCCCCAAATACTCCTATCCTTCTCGCTCCAAGATTGTATATTTCCTTCATAAGTAGCAAATTTCATTATTACAAAAAAAAAAAAAACATTTGATTTCAGTGTCAGTTTGTATGATACGTAATGGACTAGGTGTTGGAGACATGCACATGTCATACTATTGTGACAGTTTTACGCTGGCTGTCACATGAACTGTAAAAAAAAATTGTTGACGGAAAATATGTAGGGGGAAACGGAAATTACCTTAACAAAATTGGAGGCGTAAGAAGCAACAAGATTGGAGTAGGAATTGATATCGTATTGAAATTTCCTAATACCAATGGTGAAATAAGTATTAGCAATGTCGTCGCTGCCTGCAACTACTAAGAAGAGACTGTTGGTTAAAATGTTGTTGGTTTCTTCTTCTCCAACGATCTTTTTAAGCTTTCCGATGTACTCTTTGAACAATTCTAGTTGAGCCGATAATGATATCACTGACTGATTAATGATTCATCCGCAAAACAAATGCCGAAATAAATGAATGTTAGTGTTAATGAAATGGGACGGACCAAAAGAGAAAGTAGGAACCTTCTTGAAGTGGGACGGAGGGAGTATATATTACCACTAATTGAGGTGTTTGAGGATCAAAACCAGAGCCTCCTGAAGCAAAGCTTACACCTGTGGGAAGGTCTGCATCTTGTGTTGATGGATCTAGATATGCTGGCAATATATCTTTTATTCCTATTTCAGAAGCTTCAAAAAATAAAATAAAATAAATAATAAATAATCAGTTAAGAACTACTCTAGTAAGGAGACATTTGAAAAGTTAGAAAGAAATCAACAATCTGTTTATTTAATAAAAAGAAAATGAATCATAAAGTTAGCCAAATGTTTCATCTATATACTTGATATGCAATGGCCAATGGAATATACTCTCTCCGTCCCAGCTCAATGGGACAGTTCATTTAGTCAACTCAATCAAATTTTGACCATAATTTTATTAAAATTTAGATATTTCTATAAAATTCTAAAAATTATTACTGTTTCACCGTTAGAATTACCATCAATAGAGTATGTGTGTAATGCAGTTGCAGTCCAACTCACAGGGGATCTACTAACAACTTGACCCCTCACTTTTTCAGTTTTTCTATATTAGCCCTTTAGTTTTTTAAGAAAAAATATTTACTCCTTAAAAAATTTCAGCTGACCCCCCTTAAATTTTGTAAAATGACCCTCTAAAAATTGTATACTTATATTTTACTTATACTAGTTTAGTCTCGAAAAGATGGTCTCATTTAGCCTCATTTACTTATACTCATTTAGTAAATGAAAAATTATTCAGTAAAATTTTGAAATTGTTATTGATACATCATCAAAAATACTATCAGTAACAATTTCAGACTTTCATTATTATTCGAACTCGTGATTATGAAAAAAATAGGTTATATAATTCATGTTAAAAATTTAGATTTTCAATAGTATGATTTTTATTTTTCTCTTTACCGCAAATTTAAATACCATATCACTAAACTTTCTAGATTCGCCACTATTCGGACTGCATAACAGTTGAATAGATGAGTTAAATTTTGTATTATTGTAACAAATGTATGTTACATTATATTGAGAGAGAGTAAAAATAGCTTATAGTTCCTCCGTCTCATTATAAAATGCACAAAAATCTTATTTTCGTATCCCATTACAAAATAAACAAAATTAAAAAGAATTTTTTTAATACTTATTTATTAAAGGGACTCACTTGTCATACTCACATCATTTATTCACTTACTATTTTCTGCTTCACTTTCTCTATTTTATTACCTCACTTTTTATACTAACAACACTTACTAAATAATACATTTTTTTTAATTTTTGTGCAAAATTCATTATATCTGTTTTGTAATAGGACGGATGAAGTATTTTTATATAAGTTAGATTTTATAATCTATAGTATAAATTAGGGATGTCCTTGCTACAGTTTTTTGAACAGTAGCAAGTGACGAAATTCCCATTTTGCCCTCATACATTTGTCCCTTTCTCATTTTGCCCTTAAAAAAAAATTAAATTAAAGAAAAAAAAGCGTCTTCGGGCACGGATTTAATTATATAAAAAAATAAATACGTGTCCTCGGACACGGGCTTATTCTAGTAGTATGATCAAAGGAAGTTTCTCTTTGTGTTACAAATCCAACTACATCTTCAGCATCATTTCCCTCTTTTATATAGCCACCAGTTATGGGCTTAGTCATAATTTGCAAATTTCTAAAAATGCGCTAGGCGGATGCTAGGCGGCGGAGTCGGGCCTAGTGCCTAGGGGCATAAGCGGGGCCTAGGCGGGGCCTAGGCGGAGCCGAGAAATTAGATAAAATTTTAATATATTTCATAAATTTATATATATATCCAAAAAATAGTGCCACTTATTTTTATTATTTGTCAAAAATAAGTAATATTTTTTATACAATAAGCCCAAAGCCCACCCTCATTTAAATCCAATAAATCCAAGGCCCAAACCCAAAGTCTACCCTCATTTAAATCCAATAAACTCGAGCCCAAACCCAAAGCCCACACTCAATTAAATCTAATAAATCCTAATAAACCCAAAGCCCACACTCCTTTGGCCGCCTAATCTCCGCCTAGGCCCCGCCTAGGCCGCCTAATCCCCGCCCAATCCTGCCCAACCTGCCCAATCCGCCCAACCCGTCTAGCTCCGCCTAGCTCGCATAGCGCCTAATCTCCCGCCTAGTCGTAAATTGCGGCGCCTGGCCACCGCCTAGCGCCTAGGCGGCACCTAGACCGCTTTTTAGAACACCGATAATTTGAGACCTATTAACGGTTCCCAGTTTACAAATTAAAATTGTCATACCGTAAATAAAAATGTTTTTCATTTTATTTTTGATTTTGTTTTTCTCTCCTTATTTGATAGCCTACATTTCCCTCCTTAGTCGACGAGAACCTTTTGTATTTTGTTTATTTTTTTTTTGTTGTCAAAGATTCATTCGCGTATCTCAATCAACTATTCGGCGAGAATGATGAAGGGGGATTTATGGCGACTCGGGCTTTTACCGTTCCTGGCCTTTTTCGGGTGGTGGAGGGAGGAGCAATGGATTTATTCTTTGCAATATCGTGGGCCTTGGAGATGGGGCTTGAAAAGGTAGAAATTTGAAATAGACGTTAAACTGGTTCATGATAAAGTAAAGTCATAAGGTAAGGTCAAGTTTAACTAAACTTGATTCAATCCTTTTGTGGGAACTACTCCCTCCCTCTCCCTCTGTCCCACAAAACATTACCCCTATTACTATTTTGGGCGTCCCACTTTAAAGTCTCATTTTCCTAAAAAAAAGAAATTTATTATTTTATATTCACTCCTACCCCACCCACTCATTCTCTCTCTCTTCATTTTTCACCATACAATTTATTCAACCAACCTACTATTCTCTCCACTCATTCTCTCTCCTCCCACTCACAACACCTACTTTAATAACATTATTCCTTATTTTCCGTTCTCAACAGTAGTAAAGGGGTAAAGTTTTGCGGGTCGGAGGGAGTATTTCTTTTCTTTGTGGTCGATATGTCGAAATGTCAATTTGTTGGTGGGGGTAATTTTTAAGTCGATACTTATAAATGCAAGCCCCGCTATTTCGATTGAATTTTCGATGGATATTCATAAACATTTGTTTGTTGTTGTTGTAAAGTTAAGGTTCAGAAAGTGATGAGTTTCCCCATATATACTCCATTGATTTGGAAAGTAAATCAATTCACGATAGTCACTTGACTCACGGACAGAAAAGAAAAAAAAAAAAAACTATAACATGTATGAAAGCAGGATGACTACAACATATAAGCCTTTCTCTAGTGTGTGTGTGTGTGTGTGTGTGTGAGAGAGAGAGAGAGAGAGAAGGCTGGTTACCAATCAAGTCAGCCGGAGTCCTAGAATTGGTAAACCTTCCGGTAGGTTTTCCACCTTGAAAATCTTTACCATACGGCGGAAAGTTGCATTTAACCAATGAAGTAAGGTTGTTATTATTCCCTTGATCGACAATCGAGTCTCCGAACACGATGAACGCCGGCATCTTTATATTTTCCGGCAAATTTATCTTTGCTTCACTATTCCATACAAGTGTGGAAACATAGAAAGAGAAGAAAATAAAAGAATAAGAAGTTTCCCTCATTTTGCAAATAGAAGAAAGAAAATGAGAAGTGCAATGTAATGTAATGCTTTAATTTACGTTGCAATGGATGCATTTATATGTTATTTTGGCATGCATTTTAAAATTTAAATAATTATTATGGGACAAAAATATAGGTTAGAGTGAGGTGTGTTTTTTTTTTTTTTTACTTTGAAATCGATATCTAACTATATATTTAATTTGATGCTTTTTAACTTAAATGTTGATGACAATATTACGGTTATAAGACTTTAATTACAATAAGGTATGATAACAATTTTTTCATTCTGAAATTAATATTGCAATTGATTTGTCGGCATTTTTAAGAAAGATATTTTATTATTACGTACAATTTTATATAATGCTATATTTGTATTAAAATTATATTCTTATTTAGAAATATAATACTCCCTCTGTCCCAATTTTTTATAGACTTTTGGAAATGCACGGAAATTAAGGAGGAATTATTATATTGAAAGTGTTGTGAGTGTGAAAATAAAATAGGAGAGAGAATGAGTGGAGAGAATAGTAAATTATAATGGTGATGTGAGTATTAAAATAATGTAGGAGAGAGAATGAGTGGAGAGAATAGTAAAGATTCCTTTTCATTTTGGGAAAGTATATACTCCCTCCGTCCCAATAAGAGCTGCCCATTTTTTGGGCAGCACGCAAATTAAGGAATTGGGGGGGAAGTAAAAATGATGTGAGTGTAATTTGAAAATAGGAGAGAGAATGAGTGGAGAGAATAGTAAATTATAATGGTGTTGTGAGTATTAAAATAATGGAGGAGAGAGAATGAGTGGAGGGAATAGTGAAGATTCCTTTGTCAAAAAAGGAAAGTGGAAGCTATTAACGGGACACCCAAAATGGCAAAATGGGAAGCTATTATTGGGACGGAGGGAGTATTATTGTGTGACGCCCAAAATGAAAAGTTTATATATTATTGTGGGACGGAGGGAGTACTTATTTTGAAATAAACAAAATAAAAACCACCACATTTTTTTATTATGGGAGTGACGAGATGAGACTAAGTACTCCCTCCGTCCCTAAAAGATTGTTCTGTTGTATATTTTGCAATTATTAAGGAAGAGCTTCACTTTCTTGTACCTTAGTAAATTTGTACTAACACTCATGCCTACGTTTAAAAATGGAACATACTTTTTGGGACAAATCAAAATGACAAATGAGACGATCATTCATTTCTTTCATGAACTCATGAACGGAGGGAGTATTATTTTTTGAAAAGACTAAAAAAAGACCTTGAAACTATGACCTCCTAAGGTCAAGGGTCCACTTTGTAACCTTGTGCAGATTAGTTTTCACCTAGGTTGTGCTCTCAAATTTTAAAGGGAGGGAAAAGAAAAGAAAAGAAAAGGGAGGTGAGTGGAAGAAAAGGGATATAATTTTTCTTTCAAGTGCTTTTGAGTTAAAAAGGAAAGAAAATGAAAAAATATAAAATTATATTTGTACCTTTAATAAAAGACAAATAGTTTATATTTTAGGGGTAAAATAGGTTTATCGAAAAGTTTCTTTTCTAACATTTCATTTCCTTCTATTCTATCCCACTTTTTGGAGGATTGTGTAGGAGGAAAATGTTCAAAAAATTTCCTTTCCTTTTTCTCCAATTTCTTCCTAAAAAATCTCTCCAATTTCTTCCTAAAAAATCTCGGGAAGAAGCTTAATAAGAAAATTATTTTTTGATTTACTCCCTTTTACTTCCGTTTCCCCCGTTTTTAAAACTCGGGAGCATACCCCTAAAAAGGAAAAGTCATATACTCCCTCCTTCCCGTAATAATACGTCAAAAAACTTATTTTTTTCGTACCAAAATAATCAGCAAAGTTAAAAAATGAAAATAAAATTCACTTATCATACTTACAATAATAACTTAATAAGTCACTTACTTGATTTTCTCTCTCCTATTTAACCATATACACTCACAATCCATCACTTTTTTTTTTTACCTTTCTTCTTAATTCTTGTGTCAATTCAACATATACGTATTACTATAGGACGGAGGGAGTAAACCTTTTCCAGAAGTTATTTAAATAAAAACATGTCATTATCCATTATATATTATGATAATATTTTCTCAATAAAAAAGTACTTGTGGTTGTGACAATAATTGACTTGTTTTAGTCATAACAAAATTTGAAGTAGCAAATATTTAATTCATCTTCTGGGCAAGCTGGCCTCTAATCCCATGTTTTTCATCTTCTTGGTCTTACCCACTACATCTGTACACATTTTTTTTCTTCTCCCTCTTATAATAATGGGGTAATAAAGTATACTCTTATTATTATGTCACAACAAAATTTGAAATTTGAAATATTAATATTTATGTTTGATCAAAGTTCACTTCAGTTGATCGTAAAAAAATAACGTTGTACTATTTTTTTGGGACGGAGGTAATATATTCTTATTTTGTTTCAACTTTTAACCAACTTGTAGAGCATCTTTAGTGTTTTTACTTGAAATTTCTTTGCATATTGTAGGAGAATTAGAAAGTGTAATTAACATCTATTTCATTGTGGGTTAGTAATTAGTATTATTAGTTTAATAATAAATTTCATGAAAATGAAACTTCATCCGAATAATTAAATGGATTTGATTTGGTCCTTTATTATATCATACCTGTAAACAAAACATGTACTTCCTCCGTCCCCGCCATAAAGAAGGCACAAAGTTAGTTTTGCATAGTATTGCATGAGAATTAAGCACAAAGTTAGTATTGCACGGGAATTAAGGAGAGTATATAGTGGAGTAACGGGAATTAAGGAGAGTGTATAGTGAAATAAGTGTTGTGACTTGTGAGTATGAAAAGTTATGTAATAGAGAGAAAGTGGGGTAGAAAATAGTTAGTAAATAGTTATTGTTAGTATGACAAGTGGGTCCCACGAATGAATAAAGAAGTACTAAAAAGTTTTTTTGCCTTTCTAAATAGGACACTCAAAATGAAAATTTGTGCATTTTCGGGTGGGATCGAGGGAGTATGCATATAACAACAAAAATCAGAAAGAAATCAATAACTCCTCATCATTTGTAAAAAGGAAACGTCACAATTAGAAAGTTTGATAAAGGTTGAAAACAACATATCTCAACAAATGAAATGAGTTTGCAAATATCTCTTTCTTACAAGTAGCTGAGCGTTCAACTGCAATTTCTCATTCAATAAAACACCAATTCCTCAATTATTTATTTATTTATTCCTTATGTGATCTGAAACCTAAACACGTCCTGGCCTGCCTTATTGTTAAAATACATATCTCTATCAATCAAATACAACCACATTATTAAATTCCAACTACTCAAAGAAAGAGACTTTGAAAACTAAGAAAGATGATCCATCCACCGCAGGAATAAATACAAAGATTTATATTTTATGATAGGCAAAATCCATGTCCATCACAGACCCAAATGTAATAACCACATATAACGTCCGACCGACGACTTACGTACCCATCTCTCTCTCGGAAGTGGTTTAGATACAAACTTAACTAGGAGTAGTAAGGGAAATAATATGGAATGGAAGAAGCAACATGCACAAGGAGGGTATGGTAGAGTACATGAACAAGTTCCATTTGATTCGCAAGCATATGAAACATTGTTTTCTACATAAAGCATTTCCGAGGGAATTTACATAGTAAAAAGAAATATAAATGTTAATTACAATCTGTTTTATTAATTTGAAACCCGCACATTATGAAAATTAACTTGAAAAGAATCAATAAAAGTAGCAAAGCAACATGCCTTTTTGGTCGCTAGTGGGAGCTTACCAGAAAAGGATGTTGGCAAACTCCACATTCTATTGTCTCTGACCCCGAGCTAGGAACTTGAACCTGCAACAATTTTCATCAAATTATAAGATTAAATTTTGGATATAAGGAAATCTATGCTAGAAAATGACAAGTATGCCAGGCTAATTAATTTACAGACCTGCAAATGGACTGTGCAAGTGGGACATGCAACTTCTTTCATCCGCTTACCAGATCCATTTGACTTGGAACCTACAAAATGATGAACCGTTACAACTGGTAAACACTACCACCGTCCCAAAATGGATGTCTAGTTTTTGGAGAATTTACTAAATCATCCACCATCAAACAACAAATTATAATTCACACTTGCACTCATGATGTAATATGGTGATATCATTAGTTTTTTATGTATTTATATGCTACTAATAATGCTTAAATCCCACTCAAAGCTAAAATTGGAATTTATTTTGGAAAGGAGGGAGTATAAGAAATGATGACCATGACGACTTGAAATTCACCAAATTTGAAATAATTATATAGTATTGGATTAAATGTTAATCGCTGCTTTACGAATTTTGACAGAAGGAGACAATATCATCTTAAATACAAGCAGTTCTGCGCAACAATATGAACTGGGGAGAGAAGTGTTGAACAATGCTTAGTAAAATCTATTAAATACTGACCAAATAATTCATTAATACTTGCAGTAAAGAGCACATTATACCTGATGATGACTTGCGATTTCTCTCCAGTTCCTCCTGTACAAATCAGGCAATCATCATAAGTATTAAATCAAGCTGACAAGCAAATCTAGGACATAAAATCAAAAGAAACATTTAAAGTAAATGCCATTATATGTTATGCATTCTTTAGAAATGAAAAAATTAAAATGTAACAGCATCTAAAATTGGCTAGGTTGAGTTCAGTTGAGTTGAGCAGAGTCATGTATTATTATGTGTTAACCATCTCCACCAATAAGCATGCACATTACGGACACTTTTGATGGAGACACCCCTAACCTGAGCCTGATGCATGACATGAGCCAATCAGTCTACTTTACTACCTACCAACTGACAGCAGGTATTGAAGTACTCCCTCCGTCCCATAGAACATTACACGTTTACTATTGAGAACGGAAAATAAGGAATAATGTTATTAAAGTAGGTGTTGTGAGTGGGAGGAGAGAGAATGAGTGGAGAGAATAGTAAATTATAATGGTGTTGTGAGTATTAAAATAATGTAGGAGAGAGAATGAGTGGAGAGAATAGTGATTTAAGGTTTCCTTTTTAGGAAAGTGGGACTTTAAAGAGGGACGCCCAAAATAGCAAAAGGGGTAATGTTCTATGGGACGGAGGGAGTATGCATTAGTAAGCCCATGAAAAATGTCAGGACATTTTGGGAATTAAAAACAACTACTTAATAATACTCCCTCCGTCCCTAAAAGAATGTCGGAAAAAAGTTTCAAATTTGCTCTTTTGACATTCATTTAGGGACAGAGGGAGTAACATCCAGTGGTGCTACTGCTACTCTCCAGAATCAATGAAGTGTTTTTAAGTACAGCCATTGTGTTTATTAATAACAAGCGTTACAGGTCGATTGACCAACAACATAGCATGCAGATTAACTACGGAAAAGAATAAATACATTGCTAATGGCATTTCTGTTAGACAATGTATCCCACATCTTCTAAATGCCTAAACATGGACTAGTATATAGACTTGAGGGGCTACAATTATCACCAATTGGTTTTAAGGTGGAACCTCCAATATAGTCTACTACAGGCCCAGTCCAACCCATGCTCACCCTTGGGCCTCGCTCTACTTCTGACCCAATTCTAAATTCGAATAATTTCCATTTGGCTAGAAGAGTGCACAACAGAAAGTCAAAACATTTTCCAGAGATACATCATGTGGCCAGGACGAAATTGGAAACTCTAAAGATCCATCCATCCAAAAAAAGGGTACCCATTTTCTTTATTAGGAAAGGAGGATCCCCCAGAATGAAGGTCCAATTTATAGTGAAATTAGTACATTCACTTTTGTTTACGTCCTAATCTGCACTTGCAATTATTTAGTGTGAACATTATGGGTTTTAGGTACATGTACCAAGTAAGAGTGCTTAAAAGTCAACTTCCTTGTGAAAAACTGGAAACAAACGCTCATTTTGGGACAGGGAGTAAAACAAGAGTTTCTGAAACGAGACTCTTTATGTGGAAGATCCCAAAGAGAAGAAAGTAGGAAATTTTGTACAGAAAGGAGGGTCAAGGAAGGACACCTATGACAGGTTTGACTGCTACTAAGAACAACAATGGCATGCAAAGCATCACATAAGACGAACAATAAAATCCCAATTCACCTGAAGTTTCTTCGCAAGATCCTCATGAGTTTGCAACCCAGCAGATCGTTTAGCTGTTTCCTTCGCATTACTCAGCCTGGTAGTAACCTCCGCCTGGAATTACAAATTGATTAAACAAAGACTAATCAAAACAAAAAAACACAATGTATGGCGGATGACTACAAGAGGTAGGTAAGTATGCTCGGTCTCTGGTGAAGCAACGGAATCAGAGGTCTACATATAAGCTGATCAAAAAAAAATTCCTTCACAAGTATGACCATCAATTCATCTTGGTGTCATTAAAGTGTTGAGAAATGAAAAATAAGCAATGTTGCTATTTGTTCGCCAATAAAACATGTCATCCACATCCATGGATGCAACTTTTTAAAAAAAATATATGAACAAAGGTGTGCAATAAAGCCTTCCCCATTTGGGTGTGCATTTTGGTAAAAAAATGAATAATACAGCAATGCATCAGGTGAAAGTAGCAATAATTAATATTTAATTTTCCAAATGACTGAGAAGTGAGCTAATTTTAGAGGATATGAAGAATGAAATCTTGCTTAAGAATTAGGAGGGAATAATAACTTTGGGTAACAAACACTGAACCAAAAGAAAAGAAAAACTAAAATCATCAGAAAGTAAACACTTAATAGTCGTTGTTACAAAAGATCTATACTCAAAGTTCACTTTAATTCCACAAACAAATAACGAAATCACAAGAAGATTATAGAGCAGCGGATTTTAAAAAACAGGTCAAAACCATTAAAAAAAAGTGATATGAACAGGCTACTATACCATGCATCGATCACAAACTCGAACTTGTGGAGCATTCTCTTCAGCTGTAAGAGCAATTCTACCTTGTGTGCACTTGACACAGAAAATATCTCCGCAATTCCTGCAGTGATGCTGAATAGGAAAAAAATGGGTAATGATCCATAGTCACTTAGAAGCGACACGGGAAGCTATTTATTAAAAAACGTGCAGAAATTGACAAGTTAAGGAGCAAGTTAGTGAAGATTTGGCCTACCCTTCGCACAAAAGCACCAAAGTCTGTTCCACAAGATGTACACTTGTTAACTGCTTCATCAGGAACCTTTAATAGAAAAGTGAAATGAGGTATAAGAACTCTGTACAAAAAGCAACTACCGGTTTGAAGTGAACATCAATTTTTTTATGAGCTTGTTTAAGACAATCAATATTATACAGTTTGATGATTCAAAAATAGCAAATACGGCAACAACAAAAAAGATGTGAGAAGAAAAAAAAAACTCTGAATGCTTTAAAACAGCTACCTTGGTACCTTAAACCTAAATGTAACTTATAAAAGATCAATGTCTGAATACAATTCAAATCACGCCATTATTTAAACACAACTATTAAAACAAACATACTATATTAGTTTCAGAAAAATTGAAAACATACAAAAACTGCAACTTGCGACTCTAGAAGATGACAACAAAATAACTCTTTGACTTCAGACATAAGAACAAACATAGATAGTAGTTCAAACTGAAAAGACTCAAAACCCCAATCTTAATAAAATGATAAATTATAGACTCATAATCCTGTAAACCTATGAGAAAATTATGGCTATTTAGGTTAGAACAAATCTTAAAGGCCACAGCTGTATTGGCCAAATCCTTTAACTCACTTAAAATAATAATAAGATAAGTATTTTCACTCCATGCACCTAGGCGCAGCTAGCTGAAGGGCACGTCTAGGCCATTACATGATGAACAGCATACCGCCCAATCACTAACGAGTTCACAACCAGCACCTTGGGCACGTCTGAGTGCGCCTCTAACGAACTATGCCTCAATTCAAAAGAATTTCATTTGACGAGTCAAACTCTCTAAAATCATACAGTTGAGTTTCTATATTCGCTATGTCCCTTAAGGGGTATCCATTTTTTGTGTCCCTAAATGAGTGTGTTAATTCTTAAAGTGGGTATAAGGGTAATTGTGTACATGAGACTTAAAATGCAACTCTTTTCTAGGACAAACAACAACAACAACAAAGCCTTAGTACCAAAATACTTTTCCAAGACAAACCACAATAAAATTGTCTCTAGTTTGGGACATAGGGAGTAAGATCTACCACCTACTTTGTGGAAAATATATACCTTTTATGTGCATGGACCGTTTTACATATTTTTTAGCACACGGGATTCAATTAACATGGAGATAAAGTTTCATTTGTTCATAAACTGGAGTAAGCCAACACCTTAAACCATAACATACATAAGCCAATACGAAAGAGAAAAAAAGGCTTCATTCTTACCCAATGATCTTTCTCCTCATTTACGGGTTTTATGGCGTTCATCCAGTCTCCCAGTCCTTTTTTCTTCTCATTAGGCTGCTCAGTCTCCTTAGCAAGATCGGCAGGTCTGCTACTTCCACCCATCTCCTTAAGCTGAATTTTCAATAACAGGTGAGATTGGTAAGACTTAAACCAACACAAAACAGCTATGTTTAACAAATAGGTTACTCCAGACTATCAGTATCACAAGTAAAATAGATATTTAGGCGTAATTTTGACATTCATGGGATACAACAACAGCAACAACATTACCCCAGTGCCGCAAAAGCTCCCACCTACGGTGGGGTAAGGGGGGTCGGATGTACGCAGCCTTACCCTGTATTAAAGCACAGAGAGGTTGTTTCCGCATGACCCATGATGAAAATTGCGTCGAAAATTGCATGGACTGACCGTTGCTTCATAACAAAGAAGCGTAGTAGACAATTTAGTGAGTCATTTTGCTTTATTCCATCATATTCCCAAACCAAAAAATGGTGAGTCTTTGGCTCCATCGGAAATGATGGAAATTTTGACATTCATGAGATATTCAGAGTAAATTCTAAGGTAGTGGAAAACAGCTACATGATCCGTAAAGTTTGTATGTGTTCATTTTTATTAAATCATGAAAGGACTACACCATTACCATCCATCATTTTTATTAAATCATGAAAGGACTATACCATTACCATCCATCTCCGTAAGCTAGATTTTCAATAACAGGTGAGATTAGTAAGACTTAAACCAACACCAAAAAACTATGTAACAAATAGGTTTATCCACACTATCAGAATCACAAGTAAAATTGAAATCTACGCTTAATGTTACTTTCAGGGGAGGTTCAGAATAAATTCTGAAGTAGCAGAAAACAGCTACATTGTCTGTTAAGTTTGTATGCTTGCTCAATTTTGTTATTTTATGAAAGGACTATGACAATTGTTTAAATCTCTCCTGTATCAGTAATCTCCAAACCTTGTATTCGCAATCATAATAAACAAAGAGATCAATTTCCAGTTCAAATGAATTACAGAATTTGGTGAACCAGAGGTACAGGATCAAAATCTTGTCTCTTAAGGGGCAAAATTCATCATCGTTCCTACATCACCTCAACTTGCTTTCTAAAATCGGAAAATTCAGAAAGCAATATGAAATCACAATTACTCATGAACGTCAGTCTTTCAATTTCAGTTTGAACTCATACGAATCTCCATTAAAAACAAGGCTCAATGCCATTGGTTTCACATTTCCCAAACCTCCTTGGCTACTACTCCCTCTGCCCCAAACAAAATGTCCTGTTCCAACAGGCTCATTAAGAAATTCTTTGCTTGCAAAATAAGAACAAAAGAGTTGTAACCGGAGGAAGATGAAGAGTTGTGCGTACGATTGGAAAAACATGATAGAAGTAGTGTTATATATAGAAATATAATATTTATTTTTAGACATCCCACTAAGAAAAATAGGGCTTTTATTTGGGCCATAGGGAGTATTATTTAAGTTGATTAGCTTCGTCACTTCTATTGAGAGAAGGCCAACATCTAAAGAATATCATATATTCTACTCCCTCCGTCCCATAATAAATATTGCGTTTAAGTTGTCAACATTTTAAATAAATGTGCTTTGTTTGTGCATTGCTTGTACAATGGTAAAATTACACAAAGACTATTTCCTTATATAAAAATGCGACATTTATTTTGGGACGGACCAAAAAGGAAAGTTTGATATTTATTATGGGACGGTGGGAGTTTGTAGACTATTACCAAGGCTAGTTTTGACAACAAGAAAAAAAAAAACTGATGCTAATTTGAATGTTATCTAAAATGCTGAAACTTGTTTCATGATGGAGGAAGCATAGGATCCATAGACACACTCTGTACGCCTGATCAATGAATTAGTAATCGTTATTTCTCAAATTAGAATGATCCACGCTTTTTAGTCACTTCCAAAAAAAAATTCACGAAGAGGGAATAAATAGTGATTTTCTGAAGCTCAAAGGTATTAAATGAGGAATACACATTGGTGGACAACCTAGTCATGCAGTACTGAGCAATATAGAGTTTTCCCAGTGATTTCTCAAGTGACTAACAGCTCTTTTAAGAATGATTTCATGGGACCCTAACCACTAGATGTAGAATACATGACTCTCTATCCTTCCCTCACTTTTTTTCTTTTTTCGGGCATCTAACCGTCATCAAACCTAAGGGTCTTTTTGAGTTCTGCCAAATTACAGGATTCCAGTACAGCGGTATATTCCTACTGCCTTAATTACATCGTTCCATCTATATCTTTTAATTCTGATACAACGTTTCTTTTCAAAAATGATTCCACTAACATGTTGCACTCAGTTTAACTGCTGCATCTCATTAAGAACACACATATTAATGTTTCTGGAGAACTTTGTTCTTCTGACCTTTATTTAGAAGAACAATTCATCTCAGTCGCCGATGCCTCACAGCCTTCACACACCGAGCTAATAATTTTTTCCCTCGTTACTGTTTAGTTAAACCTTGAGCTCAGAAATCCAAGCTTGTTATAGCTCTATCTAGCAGTAGGATCAGCATAGAGCTCAAACTCTTGTTAATTTCTAATTTTTATGCTAGAACCCGTATTTTGAAAGAAAAAAAAATTGACATTAATCAGAATAAAGTACAAATCTAATGACGATTTTTTCAAACATGAAAGTTTGAAGGCTAAAGGATTTCTGGATATCCCGCTCCTACTATCAGCAAATGTCAACCTGAGGGTACAATTCCAGTGAAGTAAAAACCAACAACAGCAGGAAAATTTCTACATCATGCTATGATATAACTGGCAATAGCAAATTTAATTTTAGCTTTGTTAACAACTTAAGTAATAGAACATAAATCCATAGTCACAAAAATTAAATCAATATGTAACCTGAACAGTTGCAGCCGTTACAGTATCCAATAAGGTGTTAGTAGTGTAACTATTTGACTGCAATCTTATACGTCTTGCATCATAGTCTACTGAACTCTTGGACCAAAATGTGAAGGTAGATGAATCAATCACCTGTGGAAACAGTAATAAAGATTGGTGATAATAAATAAATTGATAGTCATAGAAAACTCATATTCTATTAAGAGAACGTACTTCACATCTTGTAATTGTGTCGAGAGAATAAATTCTCAATGTCCTACTTGTACTGGGATCAAGCATACGAATTCCATCGAGTCCAATCTGAGAAAGTAACAAGATGTCATGTCAAGAGAGCAGACTAGAAACAAATAAGACATGATTACACCGGCACAAATTGCAGAGCAGCAATATAACCAAATCACTTTTATATTTAATAAATCAAATAGTAAGAGTATTTAAGCTTCAAGAATTCATAGATTACGGTGTTCTGAAAAAAAAATGTCATCAAGTACTGTTCCATGTTAAATATTTTCACATATCTTGGAGCAGAGAAGAAGAGATGAAAGTATAAGCACTGCCCAGCTATAGGACTAACATGTAACCAGCACACACCTACAAAAGTACCTGAGTCTCCAAATATATAATACCTAGCACCTGATACCACTTAAAAAAAAAATAATAATAATAATAATAAATGGGCATATTGGGTTGGCCAACCTCTCAACGGTCACCCAAACAAAGTACGTTCTCTTCATTCATGGATTCACAAATTGTGAAGTGCAATAGTCAATAGATGGGTTTAAATGACATATCATCTACAAAACTATCAGTACAATTTATACAGTGTGAATCTTACACACAGGAATAGTTTCAATAATTTCTAACGTATGCTAATTAGAGTAGACACATCCTTCCTATCACTAAAATCCAAAACCCGAGTACAAGCCATTGTGTTCCTATAATGAACTTGATATTTCCTATCTTTTCTGGGTTTATTAGTTGTCAGTTTTGATCACACTACAGCATTCAAGCACATCCTGTTACGGTCTTTCTGCAGCATTTCCCCATAGAAACCCCAATTTGGGAAGCAGGACGCTGTCACTCAGGTTTAACGGGTATATTTATTAAAACCACAGAGCTATCTCTTATGAATTCATTTTTCTTTGCAGAGAAGACAAGAGCCGTGACTCAGACATTGCACGAGACTGATGAAAACTTTAAGGAAATTGTACAGCCGATCTCTAACTTCTAAATACCCTCACGGCTTTATGCAAAATGCAGATATTCATATAATGATTACTCAAGACCATCTATATGAAAAAAATTACGCACTTCTCAGACATAGTAACAATATCATCTAAGAAACTAGATGGAAAGCAAATTTGGTTTTTCAATAATGAACCATCATCAAAACATCATACCTACACAACATCTACTTACTTAAAAGTAGTTATTCGTGTAGAAAAAGAAGTTCAAAAGGTTGCCTACTTTGATTGGAATAATAAGAGGGGAAGTGACAGCTTGAAACTATAGAGAATCCTAGATAATATGGTAAACCTTGAATCTATTTGATTGTATAAAAGCTATGCTGGACAAACAATGGAATGTCCCAAATATTTCACAATATATTCTGCAAACTTCATCACATAGACCCCTTAATGTTCAAATTTAGATTTAATATTGACACCATTTCGTAATCCTAAAATGTATCCTACACTATAATACATATAACCATGTAGATGTTTAACTAGACCAAATAAAGACATATTTTACCAACCTGACAAAGAACATCCTGGGTGCTCTGGCCACCACTTTCGCCCAATAGCTTCACCCTAAACTTCTGCACCCCGCCTCCCTTAGAATCTTGTTGAGAGTCCGCCTTTGGCACGGCCTTCACAATCTTCGGTGAACCTGAAGATTGTTCCTTTCCGTTCCCCAATCCAATCGGCCTACCAAAATCATCAAACATCACTTTCTGACAATTATCCTTCCACATTGAAGATTTTGACCCGTTACCCCGAGAACCATAGGGCTCCACCTTACTCCCTTGATAGGCATACACCCCATCACCCCCATACCCGCCGGAACCATATCTAGACGCCTCATCACTGCCACCATACCCACCCGAATCATATCTAGACGCCCCATCACCGCCACCATACCCACCCGAATCATATCTAGACGCCCCACCACCGCCACTATACACACCCGAATCATTTTTAGGCACCCCACCATACACATGACCGGAATCCGACGAAGACCTATTGTATCCACCATACCGGCCCGAATAATCATCCGTGTAACCCCCAATTCCACCCCCAGTTTGATCAAATTTCGGAACAGTACTCTCGTACGGTTTCGAATTCTCGTATGGATTGTACTGATAATTCGAGCTGGGGTTGTTCAAATTGGAGCTAGGGTTTGGCACCGAATGTGCGTAATTCGACGTCGTTTGATGATAATACGATTGCGGTTGAGATTGCTGAGGCGGTTGAGGTTGGTAGGGTGCATGGGACTCGAATTGAGGGAAACCGGAAGGCTGAGTGTAGGAAGAATCGGTGGGAGAAGGATCAGAAGTTTGAGGGTAAGGATGGTAAGATGAGTAATCAGACGGCGGTAATGGAGGAGGAGGTGCGGCAGCGGCGTAATTGGTGGTGTAAGGTGGGGCTGAGGCGGTGGAGGAGTAGGGAGGAGTGGTGGTCGGAGGGTAATGATCGGTTGGGTTAGAATTGGGATGAGGGTTTTGAGAGTATTGATAATAGTAATCAGGTTGTTGCATCGTTGTAGAGAGAAATTTGTAGAAGTAGGATTTTGCGTGAAGATCAGGAACAAGAAGAAAGAAGGGGAATCTGGTTTTTTTTTTCTCGGGAAAATTGGTTTGATTGATTGAGTTTTTGGCTTTTGGCGTTTATGATCCGCTGATTGTGAGAACGTGATGGTTTAGTCAACCGTGTGTCTTGCATATGAAGCTTGGTTATTTGATTACTCCCTCCGTCTCAGTACCAATAAGTGCTTCACCCTTTTGAATGGGCACGTAAATTATGAAAATGAGAGAAAAAAAAATGTTGTGAGTGTAATTTAAAAATAGGAGAGAGAATTAGTGGAGAAAATAGTAAATTATAATGGTATTGTGAGTATTAAAATAATGTAGAAGAGAGAATGAGTGGAGAAAATAGTAAAGATTTTTTGTCAAAAAAGGAAAGGTGAAGCTTCTAACGGGACGCCCTTTTAAATAATTAGTGAAGTTTTTATTAAGACGGAGGGAGTATTTCATTCCATTTCCTTCTTTACCAATAATTTATAAACAATGTCTTTTACCAATAATTTATAAACGACTAGTAGTAAAAATAGTAGTAAAAGCCAGTATTCAAGGACACGTGTTTTTTTTTTTAAATTAAAAAAAATTAATTTAAAAAAAAATTAAAGGGCAAAATGGGAAAGAGACAACTTAGTGAGAACAAAATGGAAAATTTGACATTTGATACTGTTCATAGTACTGTAGCAAGGACCGTTCCCATTTATACTATAGATGTCTTAAATTTTTGCACAGTAAAAAGGAAAAAATCTTCTTTTTTTTTTACGCAATTTCAATAAAAAAAATTATTTAATAAAATTTCAATTGAGTTTATTACCAAAATAATTTGTAATGATTTCAATGGTGATTCTAATTAGAATGTGAAAATTTTAGAATGCAACCAATAAAATATAGTCATTTATATTTATTTGTGACCATATTTATATCCCTACCTCAGCAAAATAGAACCAATAATTTGGACAAACAAAATTGAAATTGAAAAGTATCAAAAAAAATAAGTATACTCCCTCCGTTTCATATAAGATTTCATAAATGGGTTCATTCCATATAAGATTTCATAAATGCATTCACATGGGAATTATACACCCTCCTCATAAATTGGTTCCCACGACACGAAAATTAAGAAAATGTGTAACTGGTGTAAATGTTTTGAGTATGAATTGAAAAGTGAGATATGAGAGAGAAAGTGAGGCAGGGATTAGTAAGTTGATAAAGTAGAAAAGAGAATGAGTGGGTAGTAAAGATTTTTTGCAATTTTAGGAATGTAAAATCTTATATTGGTAAAATCTTATATGGACACTCAAAATGGCAAAACTGAAATCTATAATACAATACAAGGGGCAAATAACTGCCTCTTAGCTAGGAATAAAGAGGGGCTAGGATTTAAAGTTTGAGAGTTGATTCGACGGATGTAAACAATCCATTCTCCAACTATCTCTAACCTTCACCCACGATCTCTCCCCACTCTGACTGGCAATTACGTGACTGGCAATTACGAAACTTCAGTTAAACCACCCCACACCATCCAGTCCAGAATCCATTTGCACAATCAGTAAATACTCCATTTGCACAATCAGTAAAATTTAAAGTAAAATTTAAAGGTTTCAGCCTCTCTTGATTTTTCTCCCCTTTTATTTTTCTCTTAATTTTCACAATTTTGAGTCTACGCCAGAAAATTTTCCCCGCTTTCACTGTGACGCCTGATTATTTTTCAGGTTTTGCCTCCACCGGCCATTCTCTCTCTCGCTTAAACTGTAAGTGTATGTAGCTTTGCTTCCCTGTTTAATTTATCTGTTTAATGTTTCCTTCGACCTATACTAAATCCATTGCATACTGGATATATAAATTAAAATTGAAAAATCCATTGCATACCTGGATGCTTATACTAAATCTAGTGCAAGCCCCTGCATGCTTATACTAAATCCAGTGCAAGCCCTCACTTCCGGCCAACCCCCACCCTAACCTCAACATAACCAACCATCTGATCGCCATCGTCTTCACTGGGGCACCGCGCAGAGACGATCGCGCCCATTGGCAGGCAGGCGGTTTGCGGGCGAATTGCGGCCGAATTGCGGCGGATTGTATTGGCGTGACTCAGGCTTCGTTTCACAAAATACCAAATTGATGCTCCGGGCGAAATTTTTGATGGATGGTTGCCTTCCTCCGTTGATTAGAGGCAATGATTTCTTCGTCGCCGATCAAACCCAACACCCCTCTTAATCAATCTCTCGGTGGGAGCCGATTGGACGAAGAAGCTGGACGGACGTTGTAACGCCGATCGAATGGGGAGGGGAGGGGAGGGGAGGGAAGGGGAGGAGGTGGCTTGAGTGTGGGAGCGGTGAGGGAGATATGGACGGGATGCAGGAATTGGGGAGGATAGAGAAAGAAAATGTCTTTGGTTTTTTTTTTTTTTTTTTTTCTTGAAAGAAGGGGATCAACACATTTCACCGCTCCCCCCTTGATGCACTTCACAGAGGCGCCTAGCTATGCTAGGGAGGGCAATGTCATTCCCTCTAACCACTGGTGGGGGAATCGAACCCATGACCTCCAGGTAGGAAGCCATGAACTCTAACCATCAGGCTAAGACCCCGCGTGCTTTGGTTTTTTTTGTGTGTGTGTGTATGAGAGAGAGAGAGAGAGAGAGAGAGAGAGAGAGAAAAGATGAAGAAGCGTTTAAAAAAAACATTTGAAGCATCTTAAAATATTATTCGTACACAAATTCTTTTGAACTTTCATATAAATTCTCTCTTTTACTTTATTTATATTAATTCAAGCTGTAATAGAACCATTAGGTCTAAGTTAAGAATAACCAATCATACTGTATGGCTTACTTTCCTCAGTCATATAATAAATATTATATTTTTATTAGCATATTTAAAATAAATGACACATTTATGAATACAAAAATAATTTTAGTATAATTTTATCATTATACAAGCAATACATAAATAAATAAATTATATCATTTAAAAACATTGACAAATCAAATATAGTGTTTTATACTATAGATTCACAAGTTGTGTTTAATTTTATAAGTTTAAAAAAATGAACGATCAAGAAACATTGAATATTTATGGATATGGTGATTTGGCTCTAAGTGAAACAGTAAGTTAATATTTTAATATTACTATTTTATTGTAAATATTTGTTTTTATCATATGTGATATGTGATATGTGATTGTGATATTAATGTGATTTTTAGATTGACATTTTGCGAAGAAACAATGTCTCGATTGTCATGCGAGAACCTTTTGAACACTATGAAATGATAAGGGTAAACATTTGATGTTAAATTAAGTTTTTATTTCTTTTTTTTTATTTACATTAATTAACGGATATATATAGATTTTTTGACTAATATTTAGAATTCATTATTAGGATCAAAATCGACTAACCAACCTACCGACAGTTGCATTGCCCCCACTAGTATTTAATTCATTTCAGTTTAAATATTTAGTACTATTGTTTACTTATAATTTCAGTTTAAATATTTATTATTGTTTATTTATATTTATAATTTGATATAGATGCATGTAATTTAATTTTATTTATTATAATTCTGTCAAATTATATCAAGTTACTTATCACTTCAATAATTATTTTATCATCATTCTCAAATATTTGAATCATATATTTGTAGTCATGGGATGAGTGCGTGAAAGAATATAGACGCTTGCACAAACCTACGACAAGGACTTGAAATGGGCATAATAAGGTATTTTTTTTAATTATTATATTGTTAATTTAATAAAAATATATTGATTTCATTTTTTATTTATTTAAGGTCCTTTTACGTAAGCGTACCTGGCCAATGTCTGTTTCGATTGAGACAACATCTTTACTTCAACTGGTTAAAAATCTATATGTTAAATAGATGTTAATTTATGTCTTATCTTTTTGTAAACAACTTTTATTGTGTATCTTAAATTAATTATCATTTTGTAACTATAATGTTTATGTTAATTAAAAAAAAAAAAAACCTCGTGTCCTCGGACACGGGCATGTATACTAGGAGGTAATTGCAGTAGTTATCTCTCTCTCTCCCTCTCTCTCTCTCTCTCCAATTGCAATATAACCTCTATATGTGTCTCTATGAACTTAATATATGGGTTTACTTGAGTAAAAATGAGATAGTTAAGATTTTTTTTTTTTATCCTTTTTAAACTTGGCTTTAGTTTGGTCAAAATATCTGAATTCGTGAACTTTTAATTTATGTGTTTTTGATATGTTATTTTGGTGTTAATATTGATTATTCACTTGACACTTCCAAGGTGGTATTGGGTGATAATGAATGAGAACTATTTGTTACTTATGAATGACATTAATATACATTTTCTCTGTGTATTTCAATTTTGACTTATTATGATTACCATCTTACCGGATGGAGGGAGTAGTAACTAGCATTTTATTCTCAAACTTTTTTGGTATCTTTATATTTATTTACTTCAATCTGACTATTAGGGGTATTATTTTAATCTTATGTAAATGAATCAGTTACTTGCTCACTGTTTTGGCAAATAAATGTCGCAAATAAATGTCTTGAAAAGATGGTGAAAGGTAGTTGATGGGGAGTAATGGAGTGACTTAGAATAATGAGAAAGAGAGGATTTGATGCGGGTGAGGATGTAAATGGGGGTACTGACCCATGCAGTCCGCACACGGGCTCAGAATACTAGTCTTATATATATGGGACAGAGGATGTATTGAGCAAACCAAGTGAGAAAGTTTTCAGTATGGTCGTTTCCCATCTATTCAGTATGGTGTTGCAAATACAAATCTTTCCTTTATGAAGATGAATTTTTTTTTCTTTTGTAATGTGACAAAAGCTTAGTAGAGTTCACAACAGTAAGTCCTACAACTGACAATTGAGTTCAACGTATACAGCCAATTTTTTCAATTGACATGGTCGCTATTTGTAGCGTCTAGCTTATCTAGAACAAAAATCTGAAACCACCCGATTAACCTTTGGCCATGACATACAATGATCTGAGGGCACCAACAGGCCATTGCTTCCAACTCTCTATGCCCACCTGTTCAAAAAGGTAGTGTGTATGGCAACGCATATATACCAACCTCCGGCAAGAATTGGGCATGGGGCTGCAGCAAGGAGCTGCTACGACAGGATAATTCACTGTTTGGCTTGTGTCTTTTCTCCCCCTGCATGTCACTTTTTTGCTTCCGGCCAAATAACCATTCTTGATCATCACCCAAATCCATCAACTCATTGTTAGTAGCAGGTGAAACAAATCCTCCAACTAATTCTTTGTAAAGCAAGTTTGCAGCTTGCAATTCTTTCTCAAACGCAGTGAGGGCAGAAGGCATAGGTACATCAACTGGGGCAAGTTCTTGATCAGCTCCTGAAGATGAACAAATTTGTTTTTTGTCTGCCAAACGGTGCACTTGAACAGGTGAAGAATCCTTCCTCAATGGAGTAGAAAATCCTGTTCTCCCAGATGTGGAACAAAAAGATTCTTTAACTGAATTGTGTTCTTTGTGCTTCCCCAAAGGTAATCTAATCCTGATAACATTTCCTGTTGGGTACATAAACAAGGGTTTAGTATCAAGAATAAACTATTAACCGGGAAACAGAAACCAAGAGACTGAGAGACGAACCATGACCGCTGATGCCACCATTGGGCGGGTGAGAGTCAAGTCGTTTCCTTTTATTGCTGTTTTCTGTGCTGTCAGATGAGTAGCTGGGCTTTTGAACAGTAACCATTCGCTCATGTTCTTCAGTCAAACCGCTCCTTTCCATTTGTTCATCACTGACTTCTTTAGTCTTCTCTTTGAATATTCCTTTAGAATCGGCCAAATTTCTGTGAGCCTCTTTATCAAGACCACCACTTTTCTGAGCCTTTCCATCTTGAGCACCAATTGGATATGGCTTGGCATCATCTTTCTTAGCCTTCTTCTCCTTCCTTTCACGTTTTTCTCTTTTCTCCCTCTTCTTCTCTCTCTTCCTTTCTGCTTTAGCCTTCTCACTTTCCCTCTGGAGCTTAATATTAAAGCACCAGGATATCAAATTTAGACTTATAGGCAAGGGAAGACCAAAGAAGCAACATGCCCATTAAAGATGGGCACTGTTACCGCAAATCATGGATGAGGGAATGTATTCCAGATCAACAAGGGAAGTATCCCACATAGATTCAATCATATTATAAAATTTGGTGGGGGGGGGGGGGAGGATTATAACACTGTATTTGGTTACTGCTAATTTTAGAAGTAGACAATCCCATGTACAGGAAAAATCACAAAAAACAAAGAAAACAAGATAAAAACCAAAAAAGGAACTCACTAGAGACAGCTTAAGTTTAAAGGATTAAAAAACAAAGCCCACACAATCAAGCACACATTCATTGTCTGAAGCATACCAATAAATGGTTAAATTTTCTGAAAATCTTAAACAATTTTTGACATCACTTGTGGAACTTTGAAGTTTTCCAGGCAAACCCACAACAAACAAAGAAAAACAAAGGCATAAGAACCTTGATAGTTGCAAAAACACTTGAGAATCAGTTCTAGTAATTTGCAGAATTAGCATCCTGAAAACATCCATAGTGAAAGCTTTCCCAAGTTCAAAAAAAAAAATTGATTCTTTGTTTACTCAATCTGTGTTTAAATGTTCTCTTGACCTATATTATGAGCCTCAAGTTCCTGACACCACTGTCTGTGGTTACTGCTAATTTTAGAAGCAGACAATCCCATGTGCAGGAAAAATCCCAAAAAAATAAAGAAAACAAGATAAAAACCAAAAAAGGAACTCGCTAGAGAGAGCTTAAGTTTAAAGGATTAAAAAACAAAGCCCACACAATCAAGCACACATTCATTGTCTGAAGCATACCAATAAATGGTTAAATTTTCTGAACATCTTAAACAATTTTTGACATCACTTGTGGAACTTTGAAGTTTTCCAGGCAAACCCACAACAAACAAAGAAAAACAAAGGCATAAGAACCTTGATAGTTGTAAAAACACTTGAGAATCAGTTCTAGTAATTTGCATAATTAGCATCCTGAAAACACCTATAGTGAAAACTTTCCCAAGTTCAAAAAAAAATTGATTCTTCGTTTACTCAATCTGTGTTTAAATGTTCTCTTGACCTATATTATGAGCCTCAAGTTCCTGACACCACTGTCTGTGGTTACTGCTAATTTTAGAAGTAGACAATCCCATGTACAGGAAAAATCCCAAAAAACAAAGAAAACAAGATAAAAACCAAAAAAGGAACTCACTAGAGACAACTTAAGTTTAAAGGATTAAAAAACAAAGCCCACACAATCAAGCACACATTCATTGTCTGAAGCATACCAATAAATGGTTAAATTTTCTGAAAATCTTAAACAATTTTTGACATCACTTGTGGAACTTTGAAGTTTTCCAGGCAAACCCACAACAAACAAAGAAAAACAAAGGCATAAGAACCTTGATAGTTGTAAAAACACTTGAGAATCAGTTCTAGTAATTTGCAGAATTAGCATCCTGAAAACACCTATATTATGAGCCTCAAGTTCCTGACACCACTGTCTGTGGTTACTACTAATTTTAGAAGCAGACAATCCCATGTACAGGAAAAATCCCAAAAAACTAAGAAAAGAAGATAAAAACCAAAAAAGGAACTCACTAGAGACGGCTTAAGTTTAAAGGATTAAAAAACAAAGCCCACACAATCAAGCACACATTCATTGTCTGAAGCATACCAATAAATGGTTAAATTTTCTGAAAATCTTAAAACAATTTTAGACATCACTTGTGGAACTTTGAAGTTTTCCAGGCAAACCCACAACAAACAAAGAAAAACAAAGGCATAAGAACCTTGATAGTTGTAAAAACACTTGAGAATCAGTTCTAGTAATTTGCAGAATTAGCATCCTGAAAACACCTATAGTGAAAACTTTCCGAAGTTCAAAAAAAAAATGATTCTTTGTTTACTCAATCTGTGTTTAAATGTTCTCTTGACCTATATTATGAGCCTCAAGTTCCTGACACCAATCAAGGAAACACCTCCATCAATAACATCAGGGCCTAAATATTATCTAAAGAGCCAAAACATCACTCATACAGTAATGGTTAAACCCAAAATAACATCCTAAAACTGGAGAACAGAATTTCCCTCATACAAGCCTAATTCACAAATCAACATATCAAAAACAAAATTAAATTACATTATACTTAATTCACAAATTAATACAGATAATCAAGTCCATTCTACATATCCTTCTTTGTATAATTACATGTCAGTTGTACAGTTAGGGGACCCTTTTGCGACCTATCACAAACGATTTATCAACAAATCATTCGAGCAAAAGCACAAAGGTTATTCAAGTGCTCGAACAAACCTTAATCGATTCGATCAAGGCATCGTTGCTTGCTTTGGATCCAACATACCCAGGTGGAGGGTAAGGAAAGCACCGTGACATGATTCGATCTAAATCCTTAGGGTTAGGGTTTCGGCGGTATGATTTGAAATCAACACGATTTGCCGGAAAATTCCACCGGACGTAAACGGAAGATGATTATGATTCCGAGCCGATTGAAAGCAAATCGTGGGTTCCGAAACAGAACTTGTGGTGGCGCTCTCAGGTCAGATATACAAATCTAGGGTTAGGGTTTCGACGATACAGAGGAGAGAGAAAATCGCTCTGCCGTAAACGATTTGCTTAGGTTCAACAACATTTGGCCTATGGGGGGTATATATAGGCGTTTGGGTTGGCTTACCTAACACGCGTACGCGGTTTTACTTTTACGATAAGGTCCTTCATATTTAAAGAAATGCCAGTTATATCCTTCTCCCTCGAGCAAGGAAAGGCAACCACTTTGCGTAGCCCTAAGCCCACATAGGAATAGATATTGTTAAATGGGCTTTATTTGAATGCATATTAAGAACTTCTAGACCAATAGAACTATTGAAGCCCACATACAATGGCATTTTATTAAGCTTAATTTAATTTGAGTCATTTTATTGTTGTCCAATATAATAAAATAAAATTTTAAATTAATTTCTATTATAATAAAAAATTATATAAAATCCCTTTTTTTAACAATAGAAAAATTTATTTATAAAAAATCAATAGAAAAAATTGGTTGCTGACTTTAAAATCATTAATTGAAATTATCAATTTTACTATCAGTTTGTTTTAGTAATAAACTAATACTTCCTCCATTCAAAATTAATTATTGTTTTTGAGTTTTTCACAGGTTTTAAGAAAAAAAATTATTACCCCAATTTAATGATGAAAATATCAAGATTATTTTTATTTATTGTTTCTCTTTCTTAAATTATTTCACATAACAAACCAATTAATAAAGTTAAATAAGTTTCAAAGTCAGAATGAAATAGGAATTTGAATGTTTTTTATCCCAAAAACGACAAATTTTTTTATAAAAAAAATGTGTCCAAAAAGTAAAAGTTATTATAGACTGGGGAGTGGAATTAATTTTGGATCTGCCTTGGTATTTTAGAAGAGCTGCCACTCAAGTAGGGACGAATTTAGGATGTCTCGACAGCAGTTGCATAATTTACACTATAATTTTTTTTTTCAAATTCAAGCCCTAAACTCATATAATTTTCCCAAATCTCCAAAAAATTTTAAATATGTATTTTATTTTCAAATACAAGACCTAAATCTGAAAACAATCCAACTCTATGTTTGTAAATAAATCACAACCAAATACTAAATTTAGTTAAAAGTAATTCCAAAAACATTTCATACATGAATAAATAAGTATATAACTATTCAAGAATACAATAAATTTAATATTGATATGATGATTATGTTTCCAATATAACGATAGGCTATATTGAAAACATAAATTCCTTGCAAACTCATTTTTCTTTTTGTGTCTATATGTCGTTCTTTCTTAATCCATTAATTCCTTATATAACTATTTATGAAACGTGTTACACCGACTTATCTTGATATCTATTTGTCATTATCTATTATACAATACAAAGAGGGTTTAACTACCTCTTATCTTGGTATAAGTGGTGGCTAGGATTGAAACTTGGAAATTGAATCTGACGGCTGAAATTTCTTTTTCATCCCACTACTCCATAACTCCCCCACTACTCCATATTAAGTCTTTCCTCTTCTTCTGCCCTCTTCCCTCAAACACACACACACACGCACGAACACACACATAAAAAAAAACAAGTTGCTAACTCTCTGTTTTTTCTTATGCTAATCAGGTGGCTGAGAAGACGAAATAGGGACACGGGAATCTTCATTGGCACGGATAGCAGATTCAAGATCTTTGAAGCTTAAAGATTTGGTCGAAAATCCCAGTCGAGGTAGGATGAAGCCGCAGGCAGGTGGAGTGACAATAATTGCTCTCTTCATCAGAGAGCATCTTAAATCTGAGATTTCTTTCAATTACATAACCCAATTAATTGAGGATGTAAAAATATATAAAGTTGTATTGTGTTAAATTGAACAGGGGAAAAAGGAGGTGAGTTTGTAAGAAGGGAGAAGAGGTTGTATATGAATGTGGAGAAGGAGCCGGACAAGTATGGGGATGGAATTCTTTCGGCAATTCAGATCTGAATTTTTTGGGCGAAAGTAAAGGGGAAGGGGTGGGGTTTTCAGTCGGAGTGGGACTAACTATGGGAGTGGGATGAAGGAGAGAAGTGGTAAGGATGAAGAATTCCATTAGAGATTTTTTTTTTTTTTTGAATTCTTTAAGAAGAGAGAGAACCGAGAAGAAGAGGTGGGAATAAGGGGGTGTGGGAATGGGAGAAGGTAGGGGTTGAGGAAGGGTGGCCGATGGTAGATATGGGGAAGGAGGCGAGGAAGATGAGTAGGGTTTTCACTTTTTTTTTCTTTTGATCCAACTGAAGAAATGTAGAGAGGGATTTACAGGGAGAAAGAATTGACAATAATTTTGAGAAAAAATTAAATATGAGTATTTTCAAACAAAGCATTTACGCAAAATTATATGCATCCCTTATGAAAGGTTATACTACTTTAAATATAAAACATTTGGTTAAAATAATAATTTTGAAGAAAATATATTTTGTGTTAGTAAATAATTTTTGACCAACGTTTTTTTAACAAAAATCTGTGGTGTTAGATATGTTTAATTTAATAAATGGGCTTTAAATATTCTTTGAGAAAGGTTAATATGAGAAGGTCATATATATTTTACATATTAAATTAATTTTGTAACAAATTTAAGGTTGGTGCGGTACTTTTCTAGGAAGATCTTGCTGATTTGATCCCACGTGGAGCGGTTTTCTGCCTTTACGTTGAGGAACCACCTTAGTGCTGTGGATTTGAGAGAATGCTGAAAGTGATCCGCCATCTGTTGAGGGGTTGCCCCTTTGTCTCTCATACCCAGGACATAGGTGTCGATGTGGGTTTTTGGGCATTCTGTCCCGTCAAACTTTTCCATTTCCGGCATCCTGAATTTCGGAGGGAGAGGGACCACTTTGCTCGGATCAGTAGGCAGGAGGGAGTCCTTCCGAGAACTAGCTAGCTTGCCTTGCATGTCCTTCATTTGCTCGATCAGCCAAGCCATGTGGGGATCAGCTGTCTGAGGTGGGTTACCGTTTTCAGGGACGGAAACCGAAGATGGAGGTGGATTGGCTGATGGGATCGCCATTCGGGAGACTTGGGGAGGTAGTTGATTGTATACCAACCCATACCCTGGGGTGTTGAAGTTGAGGGCGTGATTGCCAGGTCCGCTAAGGGTTGTGTTTGGGAATTGGGGAAATGATTCATTAGCCCCAAGTGGCAGACTAGCAGGTGGCAAGCTCGAGATGTCGGGATATCCGCTCGGGATGCCCGTCCCTGGTAAGCATGGGGACTTTTGATTGTGGTTGCGAGGCTCGTATAGAGGCAGAGGATTGAATCCTGGGGGATACCGAGATGCATTGGGATCTGGCGGAGCAGGCACGTATGTGTGCTGTTGGTACTGAGCTTGATGTGCAGAGCCGGGAAACCGGCGTCTTGAGGCGGGCATGTCGAGCCGCTGACCGACGCCCGAGGGAGCTGAGCGAGAGCTGCTTTGCGTGGCTGGGATCTCGTAGCTTGGTGGCTGGGATCTCGTAGCTTGGCGGAGGCGGAACCTGCTGATAGCTTTGAGAAATCGGGGGGGCCGGTATGTCTTCGTCCTCTATGAGAACAAATGTTCCGTCAGGTTGGGGAACTGCAACTGTTCCTCGAAGACGCAAGGTGTCTACGATCCAGGCTTGCTGCTCTTCTTGGCGCTTCTTGATGGTTTCGAAGGCTCGCAGCACCTCCTCCATTGTCTGGAGGTTCCTTAGTGGCGGGGTTCCGTTTCCCTCACTGTTATCTGTTGATCCCGTCATGGGAGAGTAGCGGACGGTGCGGACCGTTGAACTGGAAGGGCTATCGGACCTTGTGACCTCGATACTGAAAAGGCGGCTCCCGGGTATTCTCAACCACTCTCGGTTCGCTGGAGGGGGTGACGGGCAAGGTTTAGACACAGGAATGGCCTCTCGGGATAAAAGGGGGAAAGCTCACGTGGCATGTGGTTTCCGCTTCTTTTATTTTATTTATTTTTTGTTTGTTTTTTTTTTGTTGTTTTAATTTACTTAAAACATGTTTTCTCAGAGTCCTAGGTAGGTTGGAAAAGATTGCTCTTCTTTTTCGCAACTATGCTAGATCCTGGGTCAGTGGAGACCATCTGTGCGGCTATAAGCCCCTCGTTTTGCACCTGTATTTCGACATCCCAGGGTGGACAACCCCGGGCGAGGGTCCTATAGGGCAAGCAGTTTCCACCAGCCTAAAAGAAAAACCGAACCTAAGGATCGAGCCTGTCATGTTCGTTTTGATGCGTTAGCCATGTGAATAGTGAACCGAGCCGGCCATTGAGTCAAGACCAGGTCAAGAGTTCGGCATGACCTCTCTTTACCTTGCTTGCGCAAGGGATCTGTGACGTTAGGCGTTGGCTGGGTCATATCGTCATGGCTGACGTATCAAAGGCGTGATGACATGGTGTCATGTGAGCATGGATGTATATCCGGGACGGAACATCGTCTGGGTGTAGCTTCGAAAATCAAGATCAGGTCAAGATTTTAGCATGACCTTTCATCGCTTTGCTTGCGCAAGGGATCTTGAGTTCCAAGCTTTGACTCAGAAAAATGGCCGACATGGTATATGTATCCAGGCTGTATGACACGGACTGGGTAAAATCCAACCGAGTCTGGACAGAGTGTGACTCAAGACTCAAACGTGCAGGGTTGACGCTTGGCTAGGATGGGATGTTTGGAATGATCCCGTGCGCATCCGAGAGGCCTAGGAAGACCAAACGATCGCAACCGAGACCACTCCGGGTTAAGGGTTGTAGTGTGCAGGTGTATCCGAGGCGGTGCGCGTAGCGTGCGGTGTAATCGAGGCGGCCGGTGTGCGTAGTGTGCGGTGTAACCGAGGCAAAGAGCCACGCATCGTGCGGTCTCTAAAATTCTTTTTCTGAGTAAAACAAATGTTTTTGAAGAATTTTAAATGTATGCACAGATGTATATTGATGCATTTTTTTTTGTATTTTTTATTTTTTTTGTAAAATAAAAAGTAAACACGTGCACACACACATAACAGTTAAAGAAAGGGGTAAAATGAAAGTTTGACCCTCATCATCGTTTAAAAAATCTTTTGTTTTGTTTAAAAAGATTTTAAAACAAAAAACTTCCCCAGCGGAGTCGCCAACTGAAATTACCCGGGATCCGGCTCGCGCGCGGAGGGCCCCCGTGCATCTCGCATTTGTGTCGCTTTTCGGGAATGTTTGCCCGGATTCGAGAGGCAGCGCGTTCGCGCCCCGGCATCTGGCTTTATTCCGCTTTAGCGATGGTTGGAGGTGTCTCGCTTTGTTTTACTTTGTAGAGTCGCCACGCCGTTTTTATTATTAAGCCCAAAACATTGAAAAAGGGCATCAGTTTAAAAATAATAATAAACTGTTTTTGTGTGATGAAATTTTGAGTTCGGAGGTCAGATGACTCCTCGGGAAGAGAATATTAGAATCTTAGAGCTCACCCGAGTCGCCTCGTAAAAACGAGTCTTTCGGATACCCCTAATATTCTTTAAATGTTGTGTGTGTGTGTGCTTTTAAAAACGCATGCTGTGTCGAATGTCTACATTGTACACTGCGTATTGAAATGTATTGAAATAGTAATGGAAGGAAGCCTTACCAATGTTGGTTTGTGTCTGTCTTCCGCTGGGGAATAGTGTTTGAGGATGGAATGATGCTCCGGCACGGACCGGGATTGCTTCGGGAGGAGCCGGTTGTCTGCGGACAGAGTTTCGGCGTGAGTTGAGATTGTAGGCTGCGTTCGGGCAGAGGTTCGGCGTGCGTTGGGGTCGCAGAGATTACTCGGGCAGAGTTTCGGCGTGCGTTGGGATGGCAGGAGTCACTCGGGCAGAGTTTCGGCGTGCGTTCAAGCTACCGGTTTGACTCGAAAAGAGCCGGGACACCTTGGAAAGACCAGGCAAGGCCTCGGAGTACCACGAGGGGCCTCAGAGTACCTCGAGAGTGCCTCGGGCAGCGCGGGAGCGCTCGGGGAGGCTTCAGAGCACCACAAGGGGGCTCGGAAGGCCTCGGAAGGATCCGAAAGGCGTCGGGATTGCCCCGAAGGGTCTTAGAGGGAGCCCGGCGCCGGGTGGAGAGGAGAGAAGAGGGAGGTGTGAAAAATGAGGGAGGGGGAGCCCTCTATTTATAGTAGGAGAAAACTGCAAAGAGGTCCGTACGGACCTCCCAGGTTATCCAGATTTTTAGTTTTCCTCGATTTGAGGAAATATGTGATGATGGTGAATATTCTCGAATTATGATGTCCCCTGTGCAAAGAGGTCCGTACGGACCACCTCAGCATGCAAAGAGGTCCGTACGGACCAACCATGCATGAGGGTAATCATTTTCTCTGGGATTTGAGGGAATATTGTGGACTTTAAGGGGATTCAGTAATTATTAAAACAAAGAGGTCCGTACGGACCACTTATGCTTTTCCAATTTCCTGAAAATTCCCAAAAGGTCCTTTTGTCCCTTTTTATCCCAGAAAGGCTCCTCCCTTGGTTTGGTTGAGGGTTTTGAGTGCCCTAGGTCTTCGAGACTGTGTTTGTGAGTCTGCGGTGTTTCCCATGTGCTCGGAAGAGGGTGATCCAGATTGGGGTACTTACAATACCCACAATTTTTACATGCTCAATTTCAACAATTCATCAAGAATTTCACAAAAAAGGCATGGCAAATAACAAAAGCCCCAAATATGCGAAAAACTACAACCTAGTTCTAGCATTCAAAATTTCAAGCGAGGAATCAAGACGAAATTGATTTCTTACCTCCCCGGCGTTCCTAACTCGCCGATTATGCACCTCCGAATTCGGATACAACACATCCGGGTTCTTCGAAGAAGGCACGAAGGAGATCCAATTCCTTTGAAGCTCCATCCTTTGCTCGATCACATCTTGACTCCGTTGACGACGTCCCCTCCTTGATCCTTCCGCCATTGCAAGCAATTCAAGCTAAAAATGGAAGATTTTGGACAACAATGGAGTTTTTCTCCATCTCTCTCTCTCTGGTTCACGCACGGGAAGAAGAAGAAGAATGAGGGGGTGCCTCGGCATTTAAACCCAGTCAAAATCTGGGAACTGTAAAATTCAACACTGGTCCGTACGGACCTCTTTACAGCCCAGGTTGGTCCGTACGGACCTCTTTGCAACGAAGGGCCAAATTACTTTTCTTCCCTTATAATCTTTGCCCCTGGCTGTCCAAAGGCCTATTTCAGCAGATTCAATGCAGTTTGGTCCTTAACCCATCAACGCAAGCACCGACCGTCATCGTAAGCCCGGATTTCGCCCACTAAACGGCAACGCAACCACCGGCCGTCATCGTAAGCCCGGATTTCGCCCACTAAACGGCAACGCAAGCACCGGCCGTCATCGTAAGCCCGGATTTCGCCCACTAAGCGGCAACGCAACCACCGGCCGTCATCGTAAGCCCGGACCTCGCCCACTAAACGGTGAAACAAGCGCAAGAAGGAGCCCGCACCTCAAAGTACAAATCTCAAGGCACAAAACGCCTCCAAAACGCTCAACGGCAACTCAAGCACCGGCCATCAGTGTAAGTCCGGACTTTGCCCACTAAACGGCAACGCAAGCACCGGCCGTCATTGTAAGCCCGGATTTCGCCCACTAAACGGCAACGCAACCACCGGCCGTCATCGTAAGCCCGGACCTCGCCCACTAAACGGTGAAACAAGCGCAAGAAGGAGCCTGAACCTCCAAGTACAAATCTCAAGGCACAAAACGCCTCCAAAACGCTCAACGGCAACTCAAGCACCGGCCATCAAAGTAAGCCCGAGCTCCTTCCCCAGCACGTCAAAAAGGGAATTCTTGCAAACCCGTACGAGACCGCATATCCCCAGCACCGGCCGTCATCATAAGCCTTTACTCTGCCCACTAAACGGTAACTCAAGCACCGGCCATCAAAGTAAGCCCGAAGTCACCTTCTCAGCAGAAAAAGCCCCTACAAGGCCACAATAATCCCCAACGGATGAACACCGGCAGTCATCGTAAGACCAACCTTTTCCCCAACAGACAAAACGCAAGCCGTTCACGCCTCTCACAGTCAAAGCTCAAGGCAGCCATGCCTCCGCCAACCGCAGCCAGAAGACGATTCAAGTCCTCACGCATGGCACAACCGCAGCCAGAAGACGATTCAAGTCCTCACGCATGACACAGCCGCAGTCAGAAGACGAATCAAGTCTTCCCACATCACTATCTCTAGCCCGGAAGGCTTTAAACCACTCGGTCCGAAAGACCGCATAAACCTCCCAAATCACTATCTCCAGCCCGGAAGGCTTTAAACCACTCGGTCTGGAAGACCGCATAAACCTCCCAAATCACTATCTCCAGCCCGGAAGGCTTTAAACCACTCGGTCCGGAAGACCGCATAAACCTCCCAAATCAATATCTCCGGCCCGGAAGGCCTTAAACCACCCGATTCGGAAGATCGTAAAATTTCCATCTCAGGACACCACCATGTCCTCACAATCGACCTCGACGGTCACCATACCCTGGACGCCACCACGTCCTCACAGTCGACCTCGACGGTCACATCACAAACCATCTTCTCGTAAGATTACCCATCTTCTAGTAATATTGCACATCTCAGGACGCCACCACGTCCTCACAATCGACCTCGGCAGTCACACGACACTTTAGGGCACCACCACGCCTGCATACACTTACAATTTCATGACCTATGAACTACGACCAGGCTTGATTCCCGCCAGGGATACGTAGGAATCCTATCACAGGGTCTAGCCACCGACCTATACGGTCACCCAGGATGCCACCACGTCCTTACCATCGACCTATGCGGTCACCCAGGACGCCACCACGTCCTCACAATTGACCTCTGCGGTCACCCAGGACGCCACCACGTCCTTACCATCGACCTATACGGTCACCCAGGACGCCACCACGTCCTCACAATCGACCTATGCGGTCACCCAGGACGCCACCACGTCCTCACAATCGACCTTTGCGGTCACCCAGGACACCACTACGTCCTTACCATCGACCTATGCGGTCACCCAGGATGCCACCATGTACTCACAATCGACCTCTGCGGTCACCCAGGACGCCACCACGTCCTTACAATCGACCTATACGGTCACACAGGATGCCACTACGTCCTCACAACCGACCTAAACGGTCGCCCACAGGATACCATCACATCCACACATAGAGTTTCAGTCAGAGGACATCTCACGTCCTCGTACACAACAACACTCACCCCACACACGAACTACGATCAGGCTTGATTCCCGCCAGGGATACGTAGGAATCCTATCACAGGGTCCAGCCAACTGACCTAAACGGTCACACAACAGGATACCGCCACGTCCTCACATCGACCTGCACGGTCACTTCCTCTCCCAGCATGCGATCCAGATTAGGACCCTTATCTTATCGACGACCCCACTTCCTCCGTAAGTGACGTCGTCGAGGGGCTTCTGTAAGTACCCCAATCTGGATCACCCTCTTCCGAGCACAGGGGAAACACCGCAGACTCACAAATGCAGTCTCGAAGACCTTTGACACTCAAAACCCTCAAAAACCCCAAGCCAAACCAAGGAAGGAACCTTTCTGGGATAAAAAGAGACAAAATGACCTTTTGGGAATTATTCAGAAATTAGAAAAGCATAAATGGTCCGTACGGACCTCTTTGCTGCAATGATGACTGAATCCCCTTAAAGTCCAATATATTCCCTCAAATCTCGGAGAACATCATTACTGGAATGCATGGTTGGTCCGTACGGACCTCTTTGCATGCTGAGATGGTCCGTACGGACCTTATTGCAACCAGACATAATGATGTCAAAATCTTCCTAATTATCACAGATTCCCTCAAATTGAGGAAAACCAAAAATTTGGATTACCTGCAAGGTCCGTACGGACCTCTTTGCAGTTTTCCTACACTATAAATAGAGGGCTCTCCCTCCCTCATTTTCACACATCTCCCTCTTCTCTCCTCTCCCCCCAGCCTTCAGGCTCCCCTCTAAGACCCTTCGGGGCAATTCCGGCCCCTTTCGGATCCTTCTGAGGCCTTCCGAGCCCCCTTGTGGTGCTCCGAAGCCTCTCCGAGCGCTCCCGTGACGCTCCCGCGCTGCTCCGAGGCACTCTCGAGGTACTCTGAGGCCCCTCGTGGTACTCTGAGGCCTTGCCTGGTCTTTCTCGAGGCGTCCCGGCTCTTTCCGAGTCAAACCGGCAATCTCGGCCCACGCCGAACCTCTGCCCGAATCCAACCAACAATCCCGGCCCACGCCGAACCTCTGCCCGAATCCAACCAACGATTCCAACGCACGCCGAACCTCTACCCGAGTGATCCCTGCGATCCCAACGCACGCCGAAACTCTGTTCGCAGATAACCGGCCCCTCCTTCCGAAGCAATCCCGGTCCGTACCGGAACACCATTTCATCCTCAGACCCTATTCCCCAGCGGAAGACAGACACGAACCAACATTGGTAAGGATTCCTTCCTACACTATTTCAATACATTTCAATAAAGCAGTGTACAATGTAGACATCCGATACAGCATGCATTTTTAAAAGCACATACACACACACACAACAGTTATAGAATGTTAGGGGTATCCGAAAGACTCGTTTTTACGAGGCGACTCGGATGAGCTCTAAGATTCCAATATTCTCTTCCCGAGGAGTCATCTGACCTCCGAACTCAAAAATCTCATCACACAACAAAAACAGTTTATTTTTAAACTGATGCCCTTTTTCAATGTTTTGGGCTTAATAAAAACGGCGTGGCGACTCTACAAGCAAAACACAGCGAGACACCTCCACCAACGAAAATGCCGCAAAATGGAATAAGCCAGATGCCGGGGCGCGAACGCGCTGCCTATCGGATCCGGGCGACTTCCCGAAAGCGAGCAAATGCGAGATGCCGGGGCCCGCGCGCGAGTCGGATCCGGGTAATTTCAGGCCCGACGAGGCGACCATCCTTGATTTTTTTTTCGATTGGTCAACCAAAGTGTATAAGAGGAATGGCTTGTAATGTATACGCGCAAGGATGTATTTTAGAGAAGTGGGAATGAATCCCGATTTTATGTGGATGCCTAGTTTAATGCAGGCACCATAACTCGCTTTGGGTTTGACTCTTTTGAGAGAGTATGAGCGTAGAGAGGTTTGGAGAAGTGTATGGAAGCTCTTGCTGACAAAAAGACAGTGTTTAGCTCTATTTTTCCTATTATCGTAGAAAAAAGAAGACTTGTCGAGACATCTGAAAACATGTTTTATCCATAATGATCACAAGATTGCTTTAAACCCTTTGTTAATGTTCAGGTTGTTCAACCATTAATCCCGATATGAACAAATGTCTTGATTAACCATGAGAAGAAAGTCAACTGATGTCGCGGATCAAAGTTGGCTGTGTGTGAAAGAAAGGTCTGTGTATAGGGGAGGTCATTGATGAGACCGGGTTTATGGGATTTGTATGTGTTTATGACCGAACCATTTTTGGTTGCCTACGTTCCCCTCAGTGTAAGGAGCTCAGGTCGTCGTAGTTCTGGCTGAACTGTGTTTTGGCTTTGGGAATAGGGTATGAACATTTGTGGTCCTTTTGTTGAAAAGGCTCGGATGGGATGTTTGGATGATGAGGTATGGGCCTTGAGGTGACCCCTTGACAAGTCGTTGTTGACGGCTTCTTCCGTGATTCCATTGCTTCTTGATCGGTGTCTTTCATCGGGGGAGAAAGAATTCAAATATAGTATAAGGGCTTATGATGTGTTTTTGCCTTTGCTTTGACCGCTCAATTGTTATCGACAACCTTCATTCTTCGAGCTTTAATTTTGTTTGTCAATCTGTCAAGCTTTTGATTGGCGGTGCTGGGTCCTTGGCCTCATTCCATTTTTTTTTTTGAAGTTCTTGTTTGAATTTTTCTCTCTCTTTTTTTTCTCTTTTTTTTTGAAGTTCTTGTTTGAACTTTTCTCTTTTTTTTTTTTGAAGTTCTTGTTTGAACTTTTCTCTCTCTTTTTTTTTTGAAGTTCTTGTTTGAACTTTTCTCTCTCTCTTTTTTTTTTTTGAAGTTCTTGAGGACGAAGGTAAGCTCCTGCTTGAACTTTCTCGATGCGCACGAAGGCGAAGGCGAGCTCCGAGGTTGCTGTCGACATGGGGTCAATCTTTCGATGCTGAGTGACCTTTTGTTGTTCCTTGATGTTGCCGCCGTCGTTGACTTGGTCAAGGTGATGGTGGGGACATGTCTTGGGAAGTGTATAGCTTGAGGGAGGCCTTTGTGAGGTGAGGAAAGTGTATGGGGAGGGCACCAATTGACTTTCTCACACCGATTAATCAGAACATTAGTTATTTTCAGAGTTTATTGGTTGAGCAATGCAAGTGATCATTTAGGATATAACCATTTCATTAGTTGTAATGTAGGTGTCCAAATGATGTCTCAAGTCTAGCAAGAAGAGAAAAAAGACACTTATTTATAGAAAATTTAAGATTAACTATAATGTTCGAGGCGGACATGATTGAACGAGGAAAGTACTAGAACCTACGAAGGTTGACCAAAAGACGATTGATGGATCTCGAGGATGGGTAGCCCCTACTCTAGCTGCTCTTTTGTTGTTGAACTGCCATGACGCTTGAGCTTTCCATCTTCTGTTAACTTCTGAGTTCCATACCGCAGACCGAGGCAGTGATCAGTTTGTGCCCATGATACTGGTGGAAGTGGAGGGATTTGAGGCCATGGAGCAGCTGGAGCAGATACAAGTTGTTCGAAGAAATGGGTCGGAAAAGTCACGGGGATGAAACTTGATGACTGAGCATATTGCTGGAAGGAAGTGAACCTGGGAGGATTTTGAGAGATATTGGGATCTGTTTGAGATGGTCCAGCACTACGCTCGTTGTATTGAGCTAAAGGGGTATTATTGGCTTGGCCATATATGACAGGGGTGCTTTGAGAGGTGGCAGCATGAAGCCTTGGTCGGCTGTTTCCTTGATTTGAAGGATTCCCGTAGCTGGACGGTGGAGGAACCTGGTAGAAGGTTTGGGGAGTTGATTGGGAAGGATCGTCGTCCTCGATTAGGACGAAAGTACCATCTGGCTGGGGGATAGCTGCTATACCTCGCTCATTCAACATACTCTCATCCAACACTGTGTAATTAGCTACGATCCCTTTGATCACTCCTTATATTGTAATAAATATTGACATGTAATAGAATGAAAAGATACAAGCTTCACATACTCTCATATGATCTCATTTTGTTCCTGTTATTATAAATAACTTGGCTAAAATAAACAAAAAGAAACATTTTTTTCCTATCGAGGTTCCATAACAGTAATGGATGCATCATTCGCGAAAATATCTTTTTCTTTAGCTTCAGTTATCTCGTTGCCACTTCTGCCAGTGAAGAATGACGGTTGCTTAGGGTAAGGCATAGGCAAAGTTTCATTACTGAGCATAGAAATGACTACTGACATTGTTGGTCTATCTGTTGCACTTTCTTGAACACAAAGAAGTCCGACATGAACTTTCCTCAAAAACTGATTTCGAACCGAAGAATGTTTCAATGTTGGATCTTATTTACTGTAATATATATATATATATATATATATATATATATATATATATATATATATATATATATATATATATATATATATATATATTAATTTGTTGATATTATTTGAATTCCATAAATGTCAATCAAATTAGCATTACTATTATGAGTTCTATGGAAAATATTTAAGTTAGTGATTGTGTATAACTTTTCGTAATTCTACGAAAAATAAACAAAACAATAGCTTATTTATTGATAAAAGAAGTATCAATACTAAAAATTCATGTTTTAACCACTTTTTTTTGCCAAAAAAGTTGGTTGCTAAGAAACTAACTAATTAGAGACTAATTTTTTATAGTTGAAAATGTGGTCACTGAATTGCAATCAAATTACAACTAGTTTGTAATTCAGTTGCAATTTAGTCGCATTTCAGCGGCTGAATCAACAACTACGTAAAAGAAAGAAATCTCAATTTAGTCCCAGTTTAGTACATAATCAGTCACTCACCATAATTGGAATTAGCACATGTGTTGACTGTGATACTATGTATATGTGGTAGGATTTATTTGCTTATGAATCCTTATGATTACGCTGTGTAATTAGCTACGATCCCTTTGATCACTCCTTATATTGTAATATATATTGACATGTAATAGAATGAAAAGACACAAGCTTCATATACTCTCGTATGATCTCATTTTGTTCCTGTTATTATAATAATAACTAGGCTAAAATAAACTAAAAGAAACATTTTTTTTCTTATCGAGGCTCAATAACAGTAACGGATGCATCATTCGCGAAAATATCTTTTTCTTTGGCTTCAGTTATCTCCTTGCCACTTCTGCCAGTGAAGAATGCCGGTTGCTTAGGGTAAGGCATAGGCAAAGTTTCATTACTGAGCATAGAAATGACTTCTGACATTGTTGGTCTATTCTGTTGCACTTTCTTGAACACAAAGAAGTCCGACATGAACTTTCCTCAAAAACTGATTTCGAACCGAAGAATGTTCCAATGTTGGATCTTATTTACTGTAATATATATATATATATATATATATATATATATATATATATATATATATATATATATTTGTTGATATTATTCGAATTCCATAAATGTCAATCAAATTAGCATTACTATTATGAGTTATATGGAAAATATTTAAGTTAGTGATTGTGTATAACTTTTCGTAATTCTACGAAAAATAAACAAAAAAATAGCTTATTTATTGATAAAAGAAGTATCAATACTAAAAATATCAAGTTTTAACCACTTTTTTTTTTCGCTAAAAAAGTTGGTTGCTAATAAACTAACTAATTAGAGACTAATTTTTTATAGTTGCGAATGTGGTCACTGATGCAATCAAATTACAACTAGTTTGTAATTCAGTTGCAATTTAGTTGCATTTCAGTGGCTAAATCAACAACTACGTAGAAGAAAGAAATCCCAATTTAGTCCCAGTTTAGTACATAATTAGTCACTCACCATAATCAATCCCTCACCATAATTGGAATTAGCACATGTGTTGACTGTGATACTATGTATATATGGTAGGATTTATTTGCTTATGAATCCCTATGATTACGCTGTGTAATTAGCTACGATCCCTTTGATCACTCCTTATATTGTAATATATATTGACATGTAATAGAATGAAAAGATACAAGCTTCACATACTCTCATATGATCTCATTTTGTTCCTGTTATTATAATAATAACTTGGCTAAAATAAACAAAAAGAAACATTTTTTTCCTATCGAGGCTCCATAACAGTAACGGATGCATCATTCGCGAAAATATCTTTTTCTTTAGCTTCAGTTATCTCGTTGCCACTTCTGCCAGTGAAGAATGCCGGTTGCTTAGGTTAAGGCATAGGCAAAGTTTCATTACTGAGCATAGAAATGACTTCTGACATTGTTGGTCTATCTGTTGCACTTTCTTGAACACAAAGAAGTCCGACATGAACTTTCCTCAAAAATTGATTTCGAACCGAAGAATGTTTCACTGTTGGATCTTATTTACTGTAATATATATATATATATATATATATATATATATATATATATATATATATATATATATATTAATTTGTTGATATTATTTGAATTCCATAAATGTCAATCAAATTAGCATTACTATTATGTGTTCTATGGAAAATATTTAAGTTAGTGATTGTGTATAACTTTTCGTAATTCTACGAAAAATAAACAAAACAATAGCTTATTTATTGATAAAAGAAGTATCAATACTAAAAATTCATGTTTTAACAACTTTTTTTTTTCGCTAAGAAACTAACTAATTAGAGACTAATTTTTTATAGTTGCGAATGTGGTCACTGAATTGCAATCAAATTACAACTAGTTTGTAATTTAGTTGCAATTTAGTTGCATTTTAGTGGCTGAATCAACAACTACGTAAAAGAGAGAAATCCCAATTTAGTCCCAGTTTAGTACATAATCAGTCACTCACCATAATTGGAATTAGCACATGTGTTGACTGTGATACTATGTATATATGGTAGGATTTATTTGCTTATGAATCTCTATGATTACACTGTATAATTAGCTACGACCCCTTTGATCACTCCTTATATTGTAATATATATTGACATGTAATAGAATGAAAAGATATAAGCCTCACATACTCTCGTATGATCTTATTTTGTTCCTGTTATTATAATAATAACTTGGCTAAAATAAACAGAAAGAAACATTTTTTTTCCTATCAAGACTCCATGACAGTAACGGATGCATCATTCACGGAAATATCTTTTTCTTTGGCTTCAGTTATCTCGTTGCCACCTCTGCCGGTGAAGAATGCCGGTTGCTTAGGGTAAGGCATAGGCAAAGTTTCATTACTGAGCATAGAAATGACTTCTGACATTGTTGGTCTATTTGTTGCACTTTCTTGAACACAAAGAAGTCCGACATGAACTTTCTTCAAAAACTGATTGCGAACCGAAGAATGTTCCAATGTTGGATCTTATTTACTGTAATATATATATATATATATATATATATATATATATATATATATATATTAATTTGTTGATATTATTCGAATTCCATAAATGTCAATCAAATTAGCATTACTATTATGAGTTCTATGGAAAATATTTAGGTTAGTGATTGTGTATAACTTTTCGTAATTCTATGAAAAATAAACAAAACAATAGCTTATTTATTGATAAAAGAAAGTATCAATACTAAAAATTCATGTTTTTACCACTTTTTTTTTTCGCTAAAAAAGTTGGTTGCTAAGAAACTAACTAATTAGAGACTATTTTTTATAGTTTCGAATGTGGTCACTGAATTGCAATCAAATTACAACTAGTTTGTAATTCAGTTGCAATTTAGTTGCCTTTCAGTGGCTGAATCAACAACTACATAAAAGAAAGAAATCCCAATTTAGTCCCAGTTTAGTACATAATCAGTCACTCACCATAATTGGAATTAGCACATGTGTTGACTGTGATACTATGTATATATAGTAGGATTTATTTGCTTATGAATCCCTATGATTACCCTGTGTAATTAGCTACGATCCCTTTGATCACTCCTTATATTGTAATATATATTGACATGTAATAGAATGAAAATATACAAGCTTCACATACTCTCGTATGATCACATTTTGTTCCTGTTATTATAATAATAACTTGGCTAAAATAAACAAAAAGAAACATTTTTTTTCCTATCGAGTCTCCATAACAGTAACGGATGCATCATTCGCGAAAATATCTTTTTCTTTAGCTTTAGTTATCTCGTTGCCACTTCTGCCAGTGAAGAATGCAGGTTGCTTAGGGTAAGACATAGGCAAAGTTTCATTACTGAGCATAGAAATGACTTCTGACATTGTTGGTCTATATGTTGCACTTTCTTGAACACAAAGAAGTCCGACATGAACTTTCCTCAAAAACTGATTTCGAACCGAAGAATGTTCCAATGTTTGATCTTATTTACTGTAATATATATAAATATATATATATATATACATAAATATATATATATATATATATATATATACATAAATATATATATATATATATATATATATATATATATATATATATACATATATGTATATGTATATATATACATATATATATGTATACATATATGTATATGTATATATATATGTATATACATATATATATGTATATACATATATATATATGTCTATACATGTATGAAAGTTTCGTGTAGCTAGGAAACTTAGATCACGCAACAGGCAAAGGATGTGAGTACAGATGTGTCTCACAACTGTCCACACATCCACAGATAATGCAGCGGAATAAAATAATTAAAAGCAAATTAAATGAAATAACTCAAGAGTTATATACGCTTACTGATCTGTGTGATCAGCAAACTAGGCTTACGCCCAAAAACCTTTCACTATAAAAACTTTTGTTTCTTACAAAAACAAATAAGTGAAAAACTAAAATATGAAAATACTAAACAAGTTCTAATCACCTTCTACGATATGAACAACTCCCCTTTCCAAGTAGGACTTATTCAATCAGAAGTAAAACAAGAGAACTTTATGAAAACCTAGATGTGAGTTACGGATGTAAGCTCACAACCTAAAATCAACAAGGACGTATGCAATGAAGTATGTGTATTTTTCTCTCTAAAAACCGTAGCTTCTCTTTGTGCTGAATGCCTTGTATTTATAGTGCACCATTGAGAAGATCTTCATGCAATCGACCTCTTCCTTTGTGAGAATCCTTTTCCTATATGAAAACATAAAACACACTCACAAGGAAACCAAATATTAGTAGGTTAGTCCTAATATAAAATTATGTACATAAATAAAAGATATTTACTATATTTACAATTCCTAGCCAAAGTAGAATTCTTATAAATCTCCATGAAAGTTCCAAAATCTTCTTACCATATAGAAGTCTTTTGAAATAAGGAAACAAGAATTAGTTTCCTAAAAAGCTCACGCTTTCAATCTCCCCCTATTTTGGACTTTCTGGTCAAAACCAAAGATTTATAACAATCACATTATTATGACCACAGAATATAGAAAAACATAACTCCCCCTGAATGGATGTGTGTCCAGATGTGTATACACATCCACACATAAAAACTGCAAAACAAGAATTAGAACAGAAAACCAGCAGTTCATTAAGAAAAAGCAAAAACCATTCAGCCATGTCCTAATTAACCTATTACAAACCATTGTTTAGAAACTAACAAACTAAAACAGAGAATTAAAATTGTTTTAGCAACCATCAAAACAAAACAACCAAAAAAAACTTTTCTCCCCCTAAATCAAAGATCAAAATGTCTCCACTTAAAACCAGCCACAGCTTTAGCAGCAGCATCAGCAACAGCAGCATCCCACTTTTCATTTCCAGATCCATCTCCCCCTTTTTGACTAGAAAGTTTTGCATGCCATCGAATGAGATTATCCCTAAGTGCTTTCAGATTGTTGGCATGGGCAATGGAGGCTTGAGCTTGAGCTTCTGCAGCTATAATTGCAGCATCCAGATCCTTCATCTGAGCAACAAAATTTTCTTCAGATGTGACATCAGATGTGTCCATATCTTCCATACCAAGCTCAGGAACTGTACCCAAAGGAAGATCCACATGTCTTTGTTTAGGGTCAAGCAGGGTCTTGGATTCCTTAAAGAGAGCAAAATTTTCAACTATTTCTTCTCCTTTCTCAGGTTTAACTCCATTGGCAATGAGGATTTGGGAGATCAAGGAAGGATAGGGTAAAGACCATTTCTTTGATGGAGACTCTCCATAATCACAAATCTTTCTAAAGATAAAGTCACCAAAATTAATGTGCCTCTTAATTCCCAATCTATAAAGAAGCAAGGCTTGCACCCTAGTAACTGAGGTTTTGTTATTGGAGGGGCAAAGATTGGCAACAAGAATGGAGTGAAGAAAACAGTAAAGGGAAGATAAAGATCCACTTCCTAAGTCTTTAGGCTTCACAGGCCAAGAGGTTACCTTGCCATGAGTAATGGCAGACACAAGTTCATCATCCTCAATTGAAACCAATTCATCCAAATAATCATTCAACCCAAGCAAATCATTGATGACAGAAGGGGTAAAAGGGACAAACACTCCTCTAACATAGACAGTGGGAGGAGAGGAGTAGTTTTTATCTAATCCCTTAGGCAAATTGGCATAAAACTCATAAATCATTTTAGGATAGAAAGGAAGGGGATGGTCAACAGTTAAGAATAACCCTCTTTCCTCAAAGAATTTGTCCATCCCAAGCTTAGCAAAAGTTTCCCTATCCCTTTTCATTTCTACAACAAAGGTTTTGGAAGAAATTAAGGCAAACCTATCAGATGCCTTTTTGGTTAAAAACTTCTTTGAAAAGGGTTTAGGGGTAGAGACAACAGAAACAGTAGAAGACATACCCTTTTCAACTTTCTTCCTTGTAGATGTGCGTCTGGATGTGGGCACATCTTCAGACACATCCTTTGAAGGGAATGGGACTTGGATGGATTCTATCTCAGTGTCATCAGCAGCAGAGGAGTCTAATTCTTGGTCCTCTTTTTCTTGATCAAACTCTTCTCTCCCTAGCTTGTAGTTCTCATCAGATGCAGTGTCATCACTATCATAACTAGAATCAGTCTCATCATCAATGGGCTCTAAATCAGTAGCAGCCACCTTTTTCTTACCCTTTAAGTCCATTAAGATTTTAGCCAATGGCTCTTCATCACTAAAGGATATAAGGTCCTCAACAGGACTAGAGACCAAAGGAACAGAGGGCTCAACAACAGGAGCAGAAGTATTATCCTCAGGGGGTGAAACAACAATGGGGATAATGGGATCAGATGGTATTATGGGAGAAGATGGAGCAATAGGATCAATAGGAGAACCAGAGTCAACATGGGAAGCAACCTCAACAGGAGTAATGGGATCAACATGGGGAACATTATCAGAAGGGGGAATTGCAGAGACAGGATCAACAACAATGGGAGGAATAATTGGGGGTTGAGCCTTAGTCCTAATCAGAGGAGGAATTACCTCTTCTTCTTCATCTTCTTCAAGAGCAATGGCTGTAGAGGGTTTCCCGCCAGGTTTCTTGAGATTCTTGGCTTTGTCAGCTTCTGACAATTTGCGAACCCTACCAGAACGACGAAGATTTCGACGGGGCACTGGAGAAGCAGCAGGCTTTGGGGGTTTAGCTTAGGAAAGTTTCCTCTTCTTGGTTGAAGAAGGTTCCACAGAGGTTGAGACAGGGGCGACATCCGATGGTGGAATCACCGGAGAGGATGGAGCCTTAGGGTTTTCAGCGGATGGTTCCAATGTGGGGGATTTTGGAGGAGCAGCTTCCATTACAGGATCAGACGAAGGCGATGGAGAAGAAAATTCAGCAAGAAATTTGGAAATTACAGGGTTTAAGACAACGTAGACCCTCGCCTTTAGCTATTGAGATGGGAGCAATGTCAAGAACGTCTTCCTCTCTGATGTTTGAATGATCAGCCATTTGATTTAACAAATTGGGTTAGGTGGAGCAGTTAATGAAGAGATTAAAGCAATTTTTTTGTGAAATTGTGTGCAAGGAGAAAGGAAGAACAAAGGGTTTTATCAAGGTTTATGGGGGATGGGACGGATGTGAGGTCTCAATAAATACTCACAGCTCCCCCTTTCCTAATAGAATTAGGAAACCTTCTCCAAAAAGGTTTAACACAGCACCAAATCCTTAAGAGATCTCCAACAGCTAGAAACCTTTGAGGTTATCACACACAATCACCTTCCAAGAAAATAGGGAATTAAAATAAACCAAGATTTTGTTAGATTTTTATGGAAACAAAAAATGTCTCGGCCAAATTTTTATTTTAGAAACAGAATCCCAATAGAATTTTCCAACCTTTTCAGACAAGGATTGATACACACCTTTTTCTTTCATGAAAGATATTGGAGATCAAAAACCTATATAATCAAAGAATGAACTAGGAAAGGAAATTTATTAACTAGCATATTTACAAAGCTCCTATATGTCCTAAAAATGCAATATGCCTAGCATGATGCAAACACACAGGTGAAGGAAATATTCTCAGTTTATGGATGTGGCATAGGATGTGAGTCACATATTGGGACACATTTAGATCACAAAAAGTCAATGAGCAATAATCCAATCAGCACAGCCTCTAGGATGCATCCACCAATTTTTTGTTGTGGATTTTTGCAATGTGAGTAGCTTTCACTTTACTTGATCCCAAAGATAGCCCTTTTTCCCAATGATCTTATCAAGTTTGACTTCAAGTTTTTCTTATGAAAATCACTTGATCACAATGGTATGGCTTCATACTAAGGGTGAAGCAGCTGTTTCTCACATATATATTTTTTTCTTTTAGCACCCACTGTGAGATACCTAGGAAGGTTATATCAAGTCACCAAAAGGTAACATGAACAGGAAGTGCTCACAATTAAGTGATCAAAAATAATGTCAAGATGAGGACTCACAAGTGACCACACTGAGAAATTTCGTGCTAATGCATGATATTTTTGGATTTTTTTTTTTTTCCAGTTAAACTAATCTACAGATGTGTTAGAGGATGTGAGACACATACGGTCTCACAACCTTAGATATCACACAAGCCAAGAGACTTCCTCAAGGAGGAAAATCTCTCCAAATCTAATGCCTTTGTAAATATATCACCAATTGATTTTCGGTCCCAACAAATTCCGACACACGCTTTTTGTTCTATAAGATCTCTGATGAAATGATGTCTAATATCAATGTGCTTTGTTCTAGAATGTTGGACAGGATTTTTAGATATGTCCAAGGCACTTTTGTTATCACAAAAAGCAGTCAAAACTTTGCTATTCAATCCATAATCTTTTAGCATTTGATTCATCCAAAGTAATTGTGTGCAGCAACTCCCAAGGGCAACATCCTCAGCAGTGGATAAAGACACACAATTTTGCTTCCTACTATACTACGACACAAGGTTATTTCCTAGGTAAAAACATCCACCAGTGGTACTCTTTCTATCATCACTATTTCCAGCCCAATCAGAATCAGTGTACCCAACCAAATTGGTGTTTGTTTCTTTAGAGTAATGCAGACCTAGGTTCACATACCTAATGATTCTTTTCAAGGCTTTAAGATGGGACACTTTAGGGTTGGCTTGGTATCTAGCACGAGACACACACCGTACATAATGTCGGGTCTACTTGCAAAGTGAGGTAAAGCAAACTTCCTATCATGCTTCTATAAAGGGTTTGATCAACACTCACCATCGAATCATGACTTAGCTTTGGGAAGATCCCATTGGGGTTCTTTTGATGTGAAGAGTGTTCAAGCTCAAACTTTTTCACAAGATTCTTGGCATACTTAGACTATGAAATGAACATGCCATCTTTGAATTGCTTAATCGTAAGCCTAAGAAAAAGTTCAACTCACCTACCATACTCATTTCAAATGTGGAAGTCATGCTATCCACAAATTCACTAGCATTGGATCGAATTTGATCCAAACACAATGTCATCTACATAGATTTGTGCCACAAGAATCTCCTTCTTATTTCTCCTCACAAACAAGGTTTTGTCAACCTCACCTCTCTTGAATCCTAGTTGAAGCAAATGGTCAATAACCTACCATACCAAGCTCTAGGGGCTTCGCTTTAGCCCATATGAGCTTTCTTCAGGCTTTATACACATGATTAGGATATTTGGAGTCCACAAAGCCTTTAGGTTGTTCAACATAGGCTTCCTCATTTAATATCCCATTTAAAAAAGCACTCTTAACATCCATTTGATGAAGAGTAATCTTGAGGTAACAAGCAATGGCTAACAAAAGCCTAATGGACTCAATTCTTGCAACAGGAGCAAATGTCTCCTCAAAATCAATTCCCTCAATTTGAGTATAACCTTGAGCAACTAGCCTAGCTTTATTTCTAGTTATCACACCTTGCTCATTAGTTTTGTTCTTGAAAATCCATTTGGTTCCTATGACATTACCATGTGAGGGTCTAGGACCAAGAGTCCATACCTCATTCTTTTCAAATTGAATTAATTCATCTTGCATAGCCATAATCCGGCCAAAGATCTTTCAATGCTTCAAGAATATTCTTAGGTTCAATTTTTGAAACAAAACAACAGAAACTTACCTGGGAGTATGCTGAGGAGCAACTCCATAAACCCGCCATCTTTCTATAATCAACTTTGTCCTTTTGTCTAGTTCTCACTTGAGCATGCACATCTCCCACAACTTGTGAAGTGGGGTGGTTTTTCTGGATTTTAGAAGGGATATCCTTTAACCTATCCACACACCCATTCACATTACCTTCGGAGCATCATCCCGATCGTAATCGAGGAACCGTCCTCGCCATGTGAGTTTGAGTGGATGTGGGTGCAGATGTGGGTTCGAATGTGGAGGCGATGTGTCCACATCCTTGGTTACATCCTTATCGTGTTCAACATTTTTATCGGCCTTGACCGAAGCTTCTTTTGATTTTTCAAAGCACTGCTTTCTTCATCCTTCCAGTCAAAGAAGCAACCCGAAACATCATCCTCGCTAGCCTTGAGGTTAAGATCAAGTGAGTCATCAAATTTAACATTAGAAGATTCCATAATGGTCTTAGTTTTGAGATTGAAAACTCTGTAAGCTCTACTGTTTGTGGAATAGCCCATGAAAATTGCTTTGTCACTTTTTGAATCAAACTTGGACAAGTATTCTCTATCATTGAGAATATAACAAACACATCCAAACACATGAAAATATTTCACGCTTGGTTTCTTTCCAAGGAGGATTTGATATGGGGTGACAAGGTTACCAATCCTTAAAAACACCCTATCGCCAATGTGCCAAGCAAGCAAAGTGTTCAAAGCTTCCGCCCAAAATTTTTGGACAAATTCTTAGAACTTAGCATGACCCTAGCCATTTCTTACAAGGTTCTATTCTTTCTTTCAAAGAATGCCATTTCTTTGCTGGGATAATTGGTGCGTAAAACTCATGAAAGTGATTCCTCTAGAATTGCAAAAATTGATGAACATTTGATTCTCATATTCAAGGCTACGGTCGACCTTATTCTCACGGTCTTAAGGCCATAAAGGTTTCTCACCCTTTTGTACCAATTCTTGAATTCTCCAATTGTTTCTGACTTTTCTCTTAAGAACATTACCCAAGTGTACCTAGAATAATCATCAACACACACAAAGGCATACTTTTTCCTACCAAAGCTTTCTACTTCAATAGGTCCCATTAAATCGGTGTGAATCATCTCCAAGCATCTAGTTGTGGAGCATTGTTGGACCTTTTTTATGTGATGCTTTTGTTTGTTTTCCTTTTGACATGAACCACGTACATCGTGGTTCTTAAAGTTCAGCTTTAGGAGGTCTTTAATAGCTTCAAACCTTTGAAGTTCTTCCGCAGTTCTACAGCCTAGCATGCCCTAATTTTTGGTGCCACTGATTGACATCATTAGCTTTTGAGCTTAGGCAAGAAAGATTGTCACCAAATTGGTAACAATTGTCACAGATCTAGGACCAAGAAACACACATTTATTATCCTTATCAAATACTTCACACAAGTGCTTATCAAACTTCACAAATAGGTCATCATCACACGCTTGATCGATGCTTATTAGGTTGGCTTTCAAGCCTTTCACATGGTACACATTGTGCAATTTTGGGAGACCCTTAACATCTAGGGTTCCTTTCCCAACAATCTTTCCTTGAGCA